>WAAD01039297.1:0-106193 GCA_013389945.1 Fregata magnificens
AAGATCAGGTTCATGACCACCTGAGGAACCTGAACCTACAGAAGTGCATGGGACCTGGCAAGGTGCATCCCAGAGTCCTGAGGGAACTGGCTGTAGTTGCCAAGCCACACCCCCATGATACTTGAGAAGTCATGGCAGTCAGGGGAAGTCCCCAGTGACTAGAAAAAGGGAAACATTGCACCCGTTTTTAAAAAGGGTAGAAAGGAGGACCCTGGGAGCTACTGACCTGTCAGCCTNGAAGCTATGCTAAGGCACGTGGAGGACAGGGAGGTGATTCGGGACAGCCAGCATGGCTTCACCAAGGGCAAGTCCCACCTGACCAACGCTCAGCAAGTTTGCAGATGACACCAAACTGAGTGGTGCAGTTGACACACCTGAGGGACGGGATGCCATCTAGAGGGACCTGGACAAGCTTGAGAAGTGTGCCCGTGTGAACGTCATGAGGTTCAACAAGGCCAAGTGCAAGGTCCTGCACATGGGTCAGGGCAACCCCTGGTATCAATACAGGCTGGGGGATGAAGGGATTGAGAGCAGCCCTGCAGAGAAGGACTTGGAGGTCCTGGTGGATGGAAAGCTGGACATGAGCTGACAATGTGCACTCGCAGCCCAGAAAGCCAGTTGTATCCTGGGCTGCATCAAAAGAAGCGTGGCCAGCAGGTTGAGGGAGGTGATTCTGCCCCTCTCCTCTGCTCTGGTGAGACCCCACCTGGAGTACTGTGTCCAGCTCTGGAGCCCTCAGCACAGGAAAGGCATGGACATGTTGGAACAGATCCAGAGGAGGGCCACGAAAATGATCAGAAGGATGGAACACCTCTCCTATGAGGACAGGCTGAGAGAGCTGGAGTTGTTAAGCCTGGAGAAGAGAAGGCTCTGGAGAGACCTTATTGTGGCCTTTCAGTAGTTAAAGGGGGGTTATAAGAAAGATGAGGACAAGCTTTAGCAGGGCCTGTTGCGATAGGACAAGGGGTAGTGGTTTGAAACTAAAAGAGGGTAGATTTAGACTAGATATAAGGAAGACATTTTTTACGATGAGGGTGGTGAAACACTGGAACAGGTTGCCCAGAGAGGTGGTAGATGCCCTATCCCTGGAAACATTCAAGGTCAGGTTGGATGGGGCCCTGGGCAACCTGATCTAGTTGAAGGTGTCGCTGCTCATTGCAGGGAGGTTGGACTAGATGAACTTTAAAGGTCACTTCCAATGCAAACTATTCTATGATTCTATGACTCTGTGATTCTATCTCCTTGTCTCTGATATTAAATTCCCTGGGACTAATGGATTATGGCCTTCAGCATCATCGATATTATTAGGAACAATACGGTTATACTGGAAACTCAATCAACCCTGACCTTTTACATTAATTGTTAAAGGGTTTTTCTCTTGGCAGCCCAAAAGGAAGGAAATATCCTGGATCCCTGAAAACATCTCAGACATAAAAGACCAAGTAATTATTGTTTTCCCTTCACCCTCAAAGGAAAACAGGTAATTAGAAAAGAAATAAAGACAGTGGTGGAAGAAAAGGGGATATATATGGTGCCATAAGCCCTTCATAAGAAATTCTGCCTGCTTGCATCTGCATGGTGCACTAGCAGTTCAGCTATTTCTCAAAGGCAAGTGGGTTGCTTTCCTAGCAGGTTTTCATGCATCTTTTGGTGGACCTGGGGCTAAGGATTGTCTAGCTGTGATTTGTGTTTCTGCTTCCCAATGCATTTCTGCCTGTTTCCACACATGCAATGAAAACTCCTGTATTCTCTTCTCCTTTTGAGCACAGCTGCCTAAAGGCAAGGATCCCTGGGGAACTCTAAAGAAAAATCTTGTTCCTGTTTTATGATGACAGTTAACTTGAATTAAAAAAAAAAGATTCTAATTTAACTCAACATGGAACTGACTTTTTGGACTAAAATTTCAGAGTTGAATAATCAGAACTTTGATATCTTCCTATATGTGTTTATGAAGCAATATTGTCCCAAAGGGCTAATGATGCAGTGCTTTCTCAGTCCTGCTGAACGTAGGAATATATCTATTTTAAGTTAATTACCAGTCAAAGAGTTTGAAAAGCTACTCTTGCTATTGGCATTGTTTATTTGCAACAGTAGAAGTCTGCCGAATTTCAGGCTTCATCCTGAAAATACCGAGAACTCGGTCCCTTATCCGGCAAAGCCCTTCATCATGGGGCTTAATTTTGAAACACATGAACAGTTCCTGGTGACAGCTGTGGAGTAAGTCATCTTCAACAGCTTCAGTTAAGCACACACATCCTCCTGGACCAGAGGGATTTTCTTCTATGTTGTTCAGAGCACAGCACTTTAAAAAAATGTCTGTCAATAGAGGGTAGCTGCCAAGTTGTTGACCGTGGTGCTTTGTATAGGCAAGTAGGGCAGGGGAGGGGGCACCACCTCTAGCGGGCAATGGCATTTGGGAGGGACAAGACGCTTGTCTTCATGCCTTAAAATTTCTATTCTGCTTCATCCCAAAGATTTGGTTTCACAACATCAGGTTCCCACAGGCTTTGGGGGTTTCTACTCAGTTTCAGAGAGAGGTGGGTCCACTGCAGACCTCTGCCCGGTGGGTGAAACGCTGCGGAGGTGGAGGATGAAATGGCACAGCATTGCTCGGCCCTCGGAGGTGTAAATGGGTGCTGGTGAAGGAGGCTCCTGTGCTACAGGCTAAAACCTGGCCCAGGAGCCATCACTCTGCTGCACTGAGTGCTTTTAATCTGATGGAACCTTCTTTATTCAAATGGCATCGCTCTCGACTGACATCAGGAGTGAAAATCGATCCTCTTGAATAGAAATGTCTCAGTCCTTAATTATAACTGGATTTTAGTAACTTCCCCTCCCTACTGCTTTCGCCATGCAATGTTTTCTTTCATTTCTATGCCTGTTTGGGAAGAAAGCCTGGCAGATCGTTGCCTGTAGGCATCAATTCTTCTGTAGAAAGAGAGAGTTTATGAGGGCAGGTACACAGGAGATAAATGGACAGTATGTCCTTGTGTTGACAAGAACTGTTACTGGCGTGGAAAAAGTTTCATTTCAATATCACTATAAAACACGAAGCCAATAGCTTTGTGGATAGTGAAGCACATACCGAACACACTCATCCGATCCTTACTAACATGAAAAGGACTCTGACTCAGATGGGTTGAAGGCAGGTCAAGCTGAAAGCATCTTGCTTGCAGCAAACAAAGCGGTGACTGACAGTGCACAGGTAGGTGCATAGCTTAGTTCAGGCTAGTGAACGTGGTGGCGTACACAAGATGCCCTCTGGCTGTAGGAATACAATACGGGGCTGTGGGGTGGAAACCAGCTTGAGCAGCTGAAAGCCTTAATGTTCAGGAGCTCAGAAGGAATGTTCTGTAATAACGTAAAATATGGGGGGATTTTTCTTTTGTTTTGTTTTATGAGAGTTTACTGGTAGTTTTAGCGGTCTTCCAGAGACGAGCTTTCAGCTAATGTGGAGTGCGTTACAACGCTGGCAGTATGAAGTGCTCTCCGATGGAGCAGACTTTCTGCAGTTTCAGTTTCTGCATTGGTTTTGGTTTAAACAAATCGGAAAGAAATAGTTAATGATTAAACTTAACAGATAACACTGTTTACAGCTACTGAACACATTAAAAAGGCTTTTCTGTGTGCAGCACCTTTATGCCTCGGAGGATTCTGCTTGTATACAGAAACAACGGTCATTTTGCTCCCAGCTACAGGCAGTAACACAGGAGTCCTGTGTCTGTCCAAACTCTTGCTTTGAAATCTTACTTCTCTTCTTTCTCGGCATTGCTTGTTCCAACCCACAGTCATTCAGACTAAAAAAATATCCTTAACTTGTGTGCATGGAAAGCATGAAAGCCACAGGTCAAGGTCTGTCAGTTAAATAAACTAGTATAATAAATTAAGTAATGCCATGGGAGAATTAGCCACAAAACCTTACCCAGAATTTTGTGCTGCTTTTGCCATTCAGAAAGTTGGCCACTTCAGCCCCTGACATCCGAAATACCACCTTTAGCTCAAATATTTTTAATGCAGGGGTTTCACTCCTGCATGCTGTGAGGTACTTGTGAACTGTCAGAGCAGGCAAAAGACTGCGAAACGCTCCTTCAAATGAAGTCAAAGCGATTGCTTTGAAAGATACATTGCAAAAGGGTTGTTATTCTAAGATGTCGGGTACCCTCTCATAAGGTGTTGAGCAACCTTACGCTCATTATCATTAGAAGGACAGGAAGAGCTTGATGGGATGTAGGACCGGGCATGGGACAGGTTGTGGAGTTTGCGATTTCCTTCCCCTTCCGACTTCTGACATGAACCAGAAAAGTGAGCCTTTGTTTTAAAAAAAACTGTGGTGACCATCTGAATCATCATCATGGACATTGAGGCTTATTATCTGCTCTCCTGAACCTTGCCTTGACAACTTATTTCCAAATCTATGGAAAATATTATTACTGCCATTTGTTCAGGGAAAGGATTGCTCTCAACAGAGAAGAATAGGGAAATAGTTTCAATGAGTTCTACTGTTCTTTGCCACTACATGGCAATCTCAGCTCCTGAATTTTTAGTTTGTAATGAAATGCAAACTAGAGTGTCATGGTTAAGGAATCATGCCCCATAATACATCTTTAAATTGAGATTTTAACATGTATAAATTACGGCAGTTTTAATCAGTGCACTATATATTTTATGAATGAGCTCTAGAGACTTTATTTATGAGGAACCAAGTGAGATTTTATGGTGGGAACCTTAAAGGGCCTCTTTTCCCTTAATTAACTAAAAGCAACTCCACCAAAATCAGTGAAACGATGTGACAGTAAGCAGGATCAGAGCTTTCTCCTCCATCTTTACTGAGCATGTCTGACTTCCTGGACATCGTGTAGATAATCTGGTAGTTAACAGAAGACTTTAATGGCTGCTGAGTGTCTGCCTGTTGCACCAACTCATAAAATATGGTCAGGTTTTTATGCTTAACAGAAAACCCAAGATTTCTCAGTACCTGAGAACACAACACGGAGTCTCGCATCGCTATTATTTTTTCAGAAAGAATAACAGAAGTTCTTATCTGCCTTGTAGATATCCAGTTATCTAAGAATCTCCCCTAGTTTGGGGAATATTTTAAGGACAAAAGACTTGTGTTGACCTTTCAGAAGCAGGATAAACACGTTCTGCTTTAGAGGAAAGAATTTCTTGATAAACATTGATAGGGGAACTAAGCTCTAGATTGGCTTCAGTTGAGTTGTAAGCTGACCTGCTTGTACAGAACATGGGAAATAAAACTATGGGAATTTCATTCCACTTAGTTGTAGAAGGGATCAAGAAAACTGTCATTACTGAGTGAAAACTGCCTTTTGTGCAGTGTAAAGCAGTAAGCCCCAATTTAAGAAGACCGTAAAAATGTCATGAAATGCAAAGAAAAGGCCCGTGTCAGTGATTCCACAAAAATGTTTTGAGCAACTACAGAATTTTGCTAGACAATGCTTGCAGAATGAACTGGAAACACTTTTCCTAACGATCAATGTGCAATATAAAAGTCACATTATTTTCTCTCATCCCAAAGGACTGAAAGTTCAGGATCTCAGTCAAAACTTTTTTCTGATTTAGAGCAGTACTTGTGGCCCTGAGGAAGACTGATATTCAAACACAATTTGGACAACTTTGTGAAAGAAGATATACTACCAGCTATAGGAACCCAGGTCCTAAAAAGTCAACATGCAGCTGGCAGAAAAGGCAAGCAAAATCCCCGATGGGTTAATATAACAATGAACTGTTAAAGTTGTCTTGATGAAAGCTCTGTTCTATCTGACTCTTTTAATTAACGGAGAAGACATTGTCTCTCAGGACCAGAGGGGATCATCAGGTCAAAGTAGTCTGGGGGGTCCAAGACATTGTGTCTAACTCAAGCACGTCTTTTGGAAAGACATCTAGTCTTGATTTCAATACTTCAGTAAGTTGCAGTGATTCACCATGCTTGAAGTTTAAAAATGTGCATCTAATTCTAACTTGGATTTGCCTGGCTCTAGTTTCCAGACATTAGTTCTTGTTTCATAGTTACTATTTGACTTCTTGTTTAAATCTTACTATTTGCTCTTTGTAAAAATGTTTATTATCCAAACACTTCTTGTTTTTTCCTTTTGAATGTGACAGCATATCTACCCTGGTATTTGAAGTAGTCCTCAGCCTGCTTGAGCTAAATCTCATGCTGGAGTCCTCCATACTGTGACCTTACATTTGTAGAGTGGAGCTCTTCCCGAGTTCAGTCTAGACCTATGTCTAAGAAATAAAGAGAGGAAACAGGGTGAAATAAGAGACGAAACAGGATGCACACAGAGAGATGTCAGAAGCATGAAATCCTTGGAACTGGCTGATACCCTGTCCCAACACTTGCCAGACTGTCCGCGGTAGGGCTGAGGCACAGGCGTGGCTTCACGCCTCGAACTGGAGCAGAGGTTTTAGAAGGAAGCAGGGGGGCCACCAGGGATTACAAGGGAGGCGTGAAAAATCTTTAGAAAAATCCTCTGGGTGACCCTGTTTTCCAAGTGCAAAATCATTCCTGTGTTTTTCCCCCTGCCTCCTCTTCGAGAAAGGGAGTGAAAGATGAATTTCCGTATTACAGCATCCATTTTTTGCTAGTGATTTGCATCCTGGTTAAAAACCAGCGGCAGGTACAATAATGCATTCTGGCTCTGTCAAATACTGGAAGTGAAAAAAAAAGAGAGATATAAATCACATTGCAACCATAGGAAAGCCTGTTTTATAAATAAGGAAACAGTGGAGAAGAAGGGAAACTATTTTGTACCTCACTATCCAATATATAAATTGCTACATGTTAAATACTTAAACTGCAAGAAGGGGTAAAAGACACTGAAAAATGAGGGAGAAAGCCAAGAGACAACCTAAGGACACAGACTGGCAAACTGGTCTCAGCTTACATGGTGACCTGCAGCCATTCAGAAATGAAAAGGAAAATTGTTGTTAAAGAAACAGCATCTGTCGGGAGGTGCAGCAGCAAAGGTGGTTGTGGAGCTCCCCTTGCAGCGGTTTCCCAGAGGGGATGGTGGGTGGCCCTCTTCCTATTGCACACATGACGATGGCCACAGAGCTGCAGGAACTTCGTATACCTGGAAACTCTGTCTCTCTGTCAAGTGTTGCTGGGAGGGGGAAGCTCTGCGTGGCTGCTGTTCAAGTGGAGTGCCTGGTTGCAGCTCCAAGGGGGTTGCATGAACCCCTGGAGGAGAAGGGACCTTCAGACTGAATGCATGTTGGTGATTGGCATTTATTGGATGCTAATAACCTAACTAAATGTATCTGGTTTTCATGAGGTTAGCAGCAGGGGCCTTTTCGCACCAGTGCCATCCTGTGCCCTGTTCTGTATTTCTCTTGCAGAGCATTGGAGTAGGGGAAAGGAGAGCTGATCACAGGAAAAGCTTCTGAAATTTTAAAATGGAAACAAAGTGGTTTTCCCAGTCTTTTATTCTTGGAAATACCTGAAGTGATGTGAAATGGAGGGGTGTAAGGCTGTTCTTGCTGGTTTCCTTAGGTGCTCAGCATGATGGGCTTTGTGAACTCTACCTTACACCCAGCTTTCTGCCTAGAATGCAAAACCGAGGTGGCGTTGTGCTCAGTGCAGCAGCACAGAGGCAGCTCTGGGGTGTCCATCTCCAAGCTGGCGCCGGGAGCTCAGCTCCATGTAGCTGCTCCCCCTGGGGGGTGTTATTTTGGGTCAAGGTGGCTACGTGTCCTCTGGGCCTCAGCCCGTGCCACTTTGCGGTGCCGCACTGTGCAGGGTGGATGTGGTAGGTTGGGTTGGGGCTTGGAGGGCACCTCTGCAGCGCCATCCATCATGGGGAAGCATGTCCCTTGTCCAGAGCTCTGAGGAGCTGCTAGTAGGAGCTACTCCTTCTTCCTTGTTGGACATAATGTGTTCACAGTGGTGGCTGGCTTTTCATGCTTCGGGGAAACGTCTCAAGCAGTGAGAAAGAACAGAAATTTGCTGATAGCACCTTCTCAGTCCTGCAGCTTTTTGTCAAGGTTAAAAAATCATTTGGAAATTAAACTTGGAATCAATTTATTTCAGCCCCTCCTACTTTCTCCTCTCCTCCCCTTCTTCCTTCTGTCCCATCTTCCCTGCAGAAAAAGAATCACCGTGCACCTCAAGGGGGACAGTCCTGCAGAAGGAGCTGGGAATTAATCTTGTTGCTGAAATGAAGAATGGAAAAGTTCTTTAAAACTTTGCCATCTATTTATAAAATGCAAGATTTATGATTGATTTGGTTTCCCTTTCTTATTAATCTTTGCCAGTTTCAGACATTCAAGAAATGTAAGTCAGCCCCACACCCCAGATTCATGAAGGAGAATAAAAACATTTCCTTTCTCTACCTGCTTTTTCTGAGCATTGTGGGATCGCATTTTACTGATGTTTCTCTGCAACATATAAAAATAGAAATGTACTTAAGAAATGAAATAGGGCCTTAGGAGGAGTATCAGCTCTCACTAGATTTGTGATAAAACTGTATGATTTAGCTTCTAGGTATAGTGTAAGAAAAAGGAAACACATGTAGCTTTATTTAATGGATGTGTCCTTCAGGACTAAGGAGCCTTTGGTAACACTTGCTATGAACATGCTCACAGAAGTCGTCTCCTTGGCCTGCTGGCATACACCTGCGTCTAATGGACATAGCAGGACACGGGGTCTCACAGCATTGCAATGGCACTCCTGTAACTCCAGGATTTGTTGAAGTACTCTTGACTCTTCACTCCAAGGTTACTGACTGCACACCTCTCCCAACCTCTGTCCATGAATGACAGATAGATGGATGAGAAGAGGGAAAGATGACACAGTAGGAAAAAGCAGCTTGGCTGCCAGGTGAAAACCTACTCACATGATTTCCTCCAGCACAAATCAAGATGAGAAATCTTGTTTCTGCTCAACAAGCCTATGGTTAAAATACGGAGAGCTAGGATTAAAATGTGCTGGGAGAGCCAGGTGTATGTTTTGGAGCCCAAGACGGGGGAATTGCACATCAGCAGTTGTGCTGATAGGGGAAAAGCTTCCCAGGCTCCCAACGGCATGCCTGGATTGTAGATGGCTGGGTATGAATTTCTTCCTCTCTTTCAGCATCAATTGAAAAAACCAGTTTATACGGCTTTATTAAATGGGCCTGATTGTGAAAGTGGGTGCTATATATTTGTATATTACAAATAATATTAATGTAGATGTGCTACAGTGAATTTCTGATGCATTTTCCTTTCAGTTTCTTGTATTCTTTTTCAGGTGGGGTTGTCACCGAAATCGGGAATAAACCTCGTAACACCAATGTAGTGTTAAAAGGCAGGCATTCTTTATTCACGGCGCCGGGAACACGGGGGATAGTTCCTCCCAAGATCGTGTTCCTTCAATCAGTTTAAGAAACAATCTTTTATACATGTACGGATACATAGCCAATACATATTCATTATCCTTCTACTAAATGATTGGTTAAAGACTCTTCGCCTACCATGCAAATGACTGCACATGCCCACTATGATTTTTGAGACTTTTACTTCCTTGTTCTTTTGGGTCGGTGGGTTTCTTGAGTGGGTGGTCCTTGAGTCGGTGGTCGCGATCTCCCCCTGCCGGAATTACCTCTCCTCTAAGTTCACTTAAACTTGGCATCGCTAAATGGCCCTTCACGGACCGTTAACACAATCAGGCAATTATTCACTCCAAAGTCTTTGTTCTAAGACAGAAAGATTACATTTCACTATGCCATATTATTGTTTAGATGAAATGACCAAGTTGTTCCTTGTCCACCTGCTCCTCCTTAAAGAACAAAACATACTACCTCTGATCTTAATACCATGTGGTGCAGTCACATTTTACATATTGATTAAATCCTTGATATTTAAATCAAGATGTGAAGGGTTGGGTGGACTCTTGAGCAGCATTGCTGGTGCATAACATGTTTCTATAGTTACTTTTTCACAAATTATCATAAGCCTACATTATATTATATTTCATTATTGTTTAGTTCCCCATCATTTTGGTTACAGGGTGAGAATCTCAGGTATTTCTATTTATTGGACAGTGCTGATGAATCACATTTAGAGGGGATGAAGGATCATTAGGTCTCTCAGGTGCATTGCCCTTCAGGGCAGTGTTGTCTCTTGCAGCCATGATGGGTATGATGGGCCACTCAGCTCTTGCCAAGGACCTCAGGTTGCCTCAGAAGTCACACACACTTAATAAAAGGCTCAGTGCTGTCAGTGAAAGTTATTATTTTAATTTGTTCTGAAAGACTATCTCTCCAGCTGGAGAGCAAACAAAAATTTAAAAAATTAATCTAAGGCATTAAAAATGTACTGTTTAGTGCAACTAAAACTATGTTTACACAGACAATAGGGGTCAGCTGTAACCCTCCATCCACAGTCCCAGAGCTGTGACCCTCTGCAGCTCCGCTCCCAGCCGCTCCATCTGCAAATGGTATTGGATGCTAGGGCTTGAAATTGCTCTGTATCTGCTCATTTCAATATATTCAAAACTGAGTAAGGCCTCAGACCTGGGTATTTCAATGTCAAGAAATCTTCCCAATAGCCAAAGATTTCCTTTCTAAATGTGATCCATTTGTCTCTATTTTTTACCTTCTTTCCTTTCCCACCCAAAGCTACCCTGCATAATTCTGCATTTTCAAAATTTACCTCTTGGACAATTTAGAATTATTTGTAAGTAGTTATCATGTTCCCTCTTATACTGCTATTAACCTGCCAAACTGATGTGCGTACAGTCTTGTGTGGACAATTTGTGGGCAGGATTGCTTCTCCCCTATACTTGAAGCTGCTTTTGATACAGCTTTCTGTAATTTCTCTTTCTATTTCAATGAATTTAGGACACCCCGCCTCCCCAATAGATTTCAGTCTTTACTTGTTTTTGGAATTTTCTTGCTGATCTTTAGCTCATTAGTGGAGATGATAGGAAGTGGATCATATAAACCTTTTAATCCCACTGTTACAAATCTGCGTGCTGTAGGTAACTAATACTAGCTACATATCAGCCTCAAGGTGAAGGTAATAAATATTGCTTGTCCTTGGGACGCTTTGCCAAGTGACTCATTAAGAGAGATCTTCATGGAAATCATTCTTTCTTGAACTGGCCCATAAAACCAGAAGCATATTCCCCTTTTCTTAGTTACTGCAGTGCCTTTAATAGAAAAAAACTATCAGCCCTCTGAGAAGACTTGAATATCCTGTTTTTAAACTTCTAGCACTGCTCTTCACTCCTGGCCCCTATACTCTGCAGGTATTCAGTTCTGCTGGACACCTGGCCTGCAGAAGATGACTGAGAATTAATTTGATTTTTTTCTCAATGCGATTAGGCTGCAGGTCTCTGTCCGCAGACAGCGTTTCTGGAGGAGGCATGTCCTGCCCCAGGAGCAAAAGCTGGAGCAAGGAGCAAGGCTGCCAGTGAAAGTGCTTTGTGGAGACAGACGGATGGCTGATTGGCAGTGTTGGGGGGGGCAAGGGTGTATTTGGGAGGGAAAGAAGGTAGGGAAATGGAGAAGAGACATTAACTGCAAAATTAGGATGGGAATGAGGGAGATAAGATACTGCTTAAAAAAACTGGATGATTTTTAAAAGACATTATTTTGCTCTCAAGTGAATTATAGAGGAGAAAGGGAGATTATTCATTACATGCATCAGAGAGACAGGACATAAAGGATTAGAAATGCTGTTTGAGCCATAAAGATTTCACCAAGCAGGGAAAGAGTAATGATCTTGGTTTTATTGTGCTGTCTTCAGGCTGACAAAGTTCTAATTGTTCCAAAAATAAAGTTATGAGCCAAATATGAAGGGCTCTTAAATCGTGTTTGTTTGCTTCGATGATAGTGTTGACTGTGCATAAGACAGTTTGATAACTATCTGTCAGAGATGTAGAGAAACCTCATGCTTTATGGGAGCCCAAACAATCCTCAAAATAAATGCAGATAAAATTTCTTCCTATGGATTAGCTTTCTGGCTGTTTTTATTTGCTACCACAGCATCCTCTGTTAGTGTAGGATGAATACCCAGTGACTTGCAAGAAATGGCAGTCTGACCATAGCTTCTTATGGCAGGAGGGCTACGTTTGTTGTATCTGAACCAGGTCTGGGTCCTTCAGCCCAGAGTCACGAAACGCCGCTCCGAAAAGAGTCTCGTCTGCCTCTCACCCACAGTCTTCTGAGGCACACATGTACAAAATCATCCAGCGTCTATCAGCTGCACTTTGGGGGAATGTGCTGCTGCCACCTCTTGCAGCTGCTGCTGGTCCAGCATCACTGATCCCATCCAGCCAAAAGCACCTAGCCTGCCTTTCACACAAACTGCCAAATCCAGGAAAAACAGGTGAAGGACCCGTATCAAGCTGGAGAATTGATCTGACAGAGGAATACCAGGCACTTCAATTCTATTACTTCATATTTCTTATGACTTGAACAGCCCCTTGACTGGCTGTGGGGGCAGCTTTAAAAATAATTTCCAGTGCATTTTAGTTACCAGAACATCAAGTACTGCTTTTTTACAACACTCAGAACAAGGAATGTAATAAATAGGCTCAAACCCCTTCTGTAAGCGAAATTCAAAACTCAGAGGAGCGCTCTTACCCCTCAAAGCTCACAGAAACCAAAAGCATTTTACATTCAGAGCTCATAGGAAGGCAATATTACAATGCGGTGCCCTGCACTTTTTTGAGCCATTCACTCTTTTGAATCACTCTCATGTGATTCACATAGGCTAAGGGAAAATGCAGACCTGATCTGCTGGCTCCCCTCTTCTCTTCTTCCCCTCCCTCCCTCCCCCCTTTTCCCATGTTTCTTAATTCTCTCCCTTCAGTTGCTTAACAGCATATTTATCTCAATTTCCAAATTGAAGTTCACAAAGGGAAGAATGTATTAAGTACCCAACCAATGTATAAAGGTTGTGACACATGAATGAAGCACCAAAAAGATAATGAGATATAAAAAAGTTATTCTGACTTATAAGCCTCGGAGAGTCACATTTTCATCCATTGTAAGCAATCTGAAGGCCAGAAATGTACTTTTAAAAAAAACTTTCACAAAGGTAGTTTATGCTTGCTCATTGATCCTTTCATAATGTTCATGTCTTTCTCTTTTTCATGAGTTCCAGCAGATGCTAACCTTAATTAAAGCAGAAAATTTTGTTAGAATTTCTTAAGTGTATTACCTTCCCCTTTGGGCTGCACTGTACAATTAAGCTAATTTCTTAGACCGTATTTCTCAAAATTATCTGTTTCTTCCTGTAGTGTATTCTGATTCTTGTCAGGTACTGAAGCAATTTCTTCCTCACCAGCATTTTTTTTTTTTTTTGAGCCACAGTATTGCATAAAAACAACATATGAAGTAAAAGTTTCTAAGCTTGAGCCACAAGAAACTTCGGCAGATCCTTTCTCCATCCCGAAAGTTCCTCGTTAGCCCAGTCTGTTAACATTTACTCTTTAAGTTGGTCCCCTCCCTAATAACGTGTCATGCTGAGCCTCCTCTTCTCTACCTTAACTAAATATTTTTTCATGAAACTCTTCATCAAACACATAAAGATGAGGTGTTGTACATCATGTTTCAGAAAAAACCCCAATCTCTTCTCTAGGAAAGAGACCAAGTTTATCTTCAGTAATTTTATTCTATACTTCATCCCTCTTTCCTTTGTGTCTAGGTTTGTGCTTATTCTTGCATTCCAGCTTTGTTCTCAAGTTGCATATTGTTAAAGTCCAATTAATTAAACGTCTTTCTCAGTCACTTCTTCCCACTGTCTTAAATGTGGGTAATCCAGGGAAAGGTCATTAGCTGCGAAGAGGTCTTCGACTGCTCTTTTAAACCAGAATGGAGCAAGCTGTAAAACAAAGGCCAGAAAAGATCAAACCAAACCGGGAAGTACTGAGCTGAAAAGCAAGATTGTTTGGCTGTGCCTAACATTTGCCTAACGGAACTACAAAAGTGCTTAATTTAGCCCTGAAAACAAAACTGAAAGCATTGTTGGCAAGGGCTTGAAGAAAGAAAAGACTGTTGATAATAATGATGGTGCTTGGCACCTTTTTTCTCCAGAAAATGCTTTACAAACATTAACCAATTAACAAAAATACAGTGTATTTCACACCCTGTGGATCTCCTCTAGTACACTTTTTAAGCTTTGCTGCTTCTGTGATAGCCAGCCAAAGAATAACCATCATTAAGGCCCTGTGTTTAGATGTATAGTAAAGCTTGTTCTGGTGGAGAAATGGACCCGGTCTAGTCTAGGGACTAGCCTTAGTGTATGCTAATGTACACTTTATCGAACAGCAGTTAACACTTCTTAATGGCGATACATTTGTCCCTGTTTAATTGGGCATTAGATAGGGATGAAACATCATATTCTAAGCTTTTTTTTTTTTTTTTTTTTCAGATGGAGTAAAAGCAACCATTAAAAAATATGGAGTAAGCCATGAACAGTGTTGCCCTTTTCTGTCTGAGGCAAAGGGCACATACAGGAATAACAATAATTAAAAAAAGAACAGAAGCAAGAACGCCTTGGAACATCCTGATTTGTGAAACTGCTTGTAATAAAAGGAGCTAAATAGCTTTATGGGTGGGGATGTGCTTTTGCAAAATTAAGTCTTGGGTCATCCTTGGGTGGAAGGGTTGGGGAGAAGGTGAGCTGCTGGCAACGAGCCGCCAGGCCAGGGCAGTTCACAGCACCCTGGCCAGTGAGGCTGCATAGATTGTAGGTTGAAGGTGATAATGTTGTGTACTTTGCTTGTGGTTTTTTGTATAAAATCTCCTTGGGGGCTGTCCCTTACTGCATATCCATAGTGGAGTCTAGAGGAACCATCTAAGGTCCAACCACTGTGGCAAATCACAACACGAGGACTAGGAGGAGTGTTACTGTCTCTGCAGTCTTCAGTCCTCTGTTACAGTCTCTGCTGGTGAGATTGGCCTGCAGAACAGTTACATACAGTTCTTAATAGTGAATACTAATAATTAAACAACCATTACCTTTGCCTACAGTGGAACCTGGTATGCGTTGCTAAAAGCAGAGGAAGTCTCAGTTTTAGTTTCCATCTCAATCTCTCATACTCACTGTGCAGCACAGCAGCTGTTTAACATGAAAAAAGGTGGCCAGTCCTTCTTTATGATGGATAAAACATGAAGCCTCACAGGATTCAAAATACTTGGTAGCGCACAGACTATCCTCATCACGCTCTCATGCATCAGGATGACTGTATTTTTCCACTTTGATCACAGGGGTCTACCTTGCAGTCTCCAGCTTTTCTCTCTTTGCCATTCCCAGAGATTTAAAATAAAGAGAGTAACGTATTTATAAGTGACAACATCAATTTCCTTTGCGCTGATAAGTAAAATCGACCCTTCTTTTTAGCAAGAAGAAAATTGCTCTGCCATCTGTATGTTATTGGCCTGTCTTTTATAAATTGTTATGCCATTCAAAGCTCCTGCAATCTGCTACAAATACAGTTGTAGAGCAGTACATTTTACAAACAGCACGTCATGACAGAAATAAACCCGGCCCTAACATTAGAGAGAAAAATAATTTGGCGCTGATTAGCCATTTACATCTGTGCAAGCTGACTGCGAAACGCAGTGGGAGAGGTCGTGAGCCAACCCTCTTCACCCTGCGCGCTTCCTATCAGCGTCTCCACAGAGCTCAGTGCTGCAAGGTGTGAGCCTTGTCTCTCAAAGAGCTGAGGGAAGGAGGGTCTCCAAAACCTGAGCGGGGCCTCAGCAGCTACTGCTGCCTCCTTTCCAGTGGGTCTGCACTGGGGTGATCTGGCAGCCCCGCTGCAGCCTGCTCTTGCCCTGCTGTGGTGCCAGGAGCAGCCTCAGTGGTGGCACTGCCCTGGTGCCGTAGCAGGAACCACAGCCTCTTTGTTCTTCAAGCATTGAGCTGAACAACACCTCGAAAGCCTCCAAAGTCTTGCGTTTTCAAGGAAGACTACGAGAAGAAGAGAGAAAGCAGGATTTTTATCTGGTGCCAGTCTTCTCCATGGCTATTGCAAGTAATTCCTGTTTACTGCATCTTCAGGGGGCTCAGACAAGAGTCATGTTTCAGCGTCTACAGCTAAGCCTAGTTTGACAGTCCCACATCATCCCTGCAAAGCAAAAAAAAAGCAGGAGCAAGATGTGGAACCTCTGGAGATTTGTGCGACCAAGCTGGGTGGACCAGTGTCACTGAGGGAAGGGGAAGGGAGAAGAACCCGATTCCGTTTTGGGCAGAAGTCTGCCCAACTGCTAGTTGCAGTCCTGGTTAGTGCATTTGTTTTCCAGATTCTAATAAGCCTCAGCTGTAAGCAAAGAGAAGGTGGAGCCACTGCTGCTCTCCCAACTGCCCTGCCACTAAATCGCAAGTGACTTGGGGAACCAGATGCCTAACTGTGATTTTGGGCAGAGAGGGAGCCTGCAGGAATTGCAGCTCAGAGGTCCTGCCTCCGCCGGTGTGAAGGCAATGTGGGAATCCAACCACAAAACATCAGGCGCAGCTAATACTGTGCCTCGGTTGTCACAACCCATTCATTTTCAAGCAACTTTTCCTTAGCATAGTTTATTAGAAGCAGAAGGTGATTAACTCCAGATGGTGCTACTCAGTTTTAAACGACCTTTCAAAGGGAAAGGCTGTTTCCCAATGCATGATTTTCCACATTCCACTTCAACTTAAAATATTGTCAGTAGCATAATAATAAAGCTAGAGAAGGTACGGAGAAAGGCAGCTGAATTATCGAAGATATGTAGCGGTGTCTGAGCTAGGGGACATTAAACAGGCTACGGCTCCTCAGCGTCAGGAGGAGACGGCCAGAGCAGAATGACATAGAGGTTGGTAAGACAGGGAAGGTTTATTTGGTGGTCCTCGTACAGCAGTGTTATGAGGCACCCCACAAAATTGCTGGGTGGCAGGTTTAAAATGAGAATAATGAAGTATTACTTCATAAGGTTTGTAATTCAGTTGCAGAACTCATTGCTGCCGGCCGCCGGAGACCCATCATTCAAATGGCTTCAAGAGGAAATTAGCTCATTCAGGGAAGAGAGGTCTGCCAGGGCCTGTTAACGCACAGAGGTGTTCACACAGAGACATGTTTGGGAGCCACAGAGCTGGTGTTTTGGTGGAAGCATTGCTGTACGTGCTCCTGGTTCTTATTCCATCCCCTAAAGCACTTGCCACCAAATGCTACCAGAGGGATCTTTGGTCGGATCCAGTGCAGCTATTACTGTGTAAGAAGTCCTCAGCTGAAGTCAGGAAGGTGACATTAAGCACTACATGTCCCTGTACAAGTAGTCAGTCTACAGTACATGCACAGAAGAGGGCTGGGTGTTGCAAGAATATGGAAACTGAGATAAAGCACTTAATGAACCTGCCCCAAACTACCTATTAGCAAAAGGGGGCATTACACCTAAGGGCTTCCCTCGTCTCAGTCTCGCGATTCAGATGGTGGCAAATGGCTTTTTAAATAACAAGGGAGGCTATAGCCTTTCATTTAAGATGGAAGCTAAAGCTGTCTGGTATTTTCAAGATGAGATGTAGATGCCTTAGGTGCGCATCTTGGGGACAATGCCGTCCGTCCCTGTGACATTCTGACCGTATCCCTTAAACTCCATATATCACAAAACGTGGTGATGAATGACCTGTTGTTTTCAGATGAGAAGACAGATGACTTCCCAAGTGATCTCATAGGTTTAGAGATGCTGTGGGACACTTTCTTCTGTAATGGACAACAGTTTTTTAGGACCCATCACAAGCACAGCTGTTGAAAGTAAATGCAAAAGAACAGGGTTGCTAGGGAGTTTCCAGAACCATAGCGACCCCCCTGCATTTTGCAGTCCCGCATCCTCATTTCAGAAAGGAGGGATGGCTTGGTGGGAATTTCCTGAGTAAAGCCTTTTGCACCTTTCCTCCCTGCAAGAGGCATTTGCATCGTTATCATACAAATAATATTATTATGGTTCTCCTGAGCACCATAGTGAGAGCAGGGGCAGGATGTCTCCGTATAAAAGGAAGGAATGTGAATTTTCTTCTGCCGAGTATATGTGAGGGGTGTAAGGCAGCAGATTAGGATCCTGATTTTTCTAGTATTACACATTGCACGGTGTTGTCACTCACAGAATTGGTGCAAAGTACCTGTGAGATGCTAGATCAGGAAAATCAATTTTATAATAATTACGAATCACAGAGAAAAAAAAGTGCCTTCTAATGCAGAATAATAGAAATATATTCAGTATTTCTAATGATCCCTCTAATCTGAACAGGACCTGACTTTTATATTTTGGAAGAGAGGGAGTGATCAGACATGCTTCCAGTGCAGCTGCAGACAATGCTATTTTGTGGCCGATTATCCATCCGTAATTCAGGACAGGGAATTCTCCCTTCCTTCATACAGTGCATTTGCTTCCGAACTACTTAGGTTTTCAACAGTATTTAAAGTGGTAGAAATCATGCAAAAGGTAATATCTCTGTAGTCTTACCCAGGTGTATGTTTGGTAGCATCAGTGTCTGTCCCTGGGTACCAGAATAGCGGTGAGAGCTCCAGCCTGAGAGCTGGGAGAGCTGGGTTCAGCTGGCTCCTCTGCTTGCTGCTGAAGTACAGTTCATTTCTGTTGTTAAAGCGTCTCTTGCTTGCAGGAGAAGCAATCCCTGTTTATTATGCTGTAGGGAAAATACCAGCTGAAGAGTATGTGTAGCCTTGTGGTTTTGAGGCTTGTGTTTGGGTTCCCCTAAGAGTACTGCAGTCTTTGGGTTTAAAAAAGAAATTGGTGGCCCCACTGCATTTTTTGAGGTGGCAGACCCCTGGGCTAAATAATTTACATATGATTTACAATTTATATGGCTAGGGGTACACATAGACTGAGCTACTGCGATTCTTCTCCACGTCCTGAGTGTAGCTGGTAACTAGACCAGCACTAGCCATCGTCAAGACAACCTGCGGCTTCTCTTACGTTATACCTCTGCAGAAGAAGTTTTCTAATGATGCCCAAGTCCTGCTGACTCAGCATCTGATTTTTACACATTTTTTCAGAACAAATAACAGCAGTTTTCCAACCAGTTGGCCTCATCCTCCCTCCTGGCCTTAAAAATCTATGAATCTGAAACACAGAAGCTGGAGAAGGATTTCTGCTTGTGTGAGGAAGAAACCCTTTTATGTTGCAATATTAATATCCCTCATTTAGATTTACTGCTTTCCAAGCCAGGGGGTTTAAAAAGCATGTGGAACTGCTACTACAAACCCTCCTTCCACGTATTTGGGGACAGCTGAAATTAAGGGTTAACAAGCAGCTACTTATAGCTTTTTATTTGCACTTGGAGGAAGTATCATATATATTCCTCACTTCAGCAGGAAAAAACTTCCAGCAATATAAAAAAGAGCCTCAGTTCATAGGAACGGCATAGGATTCGTGCTGCGTTGATTATGCTGTCTCAGTTAAGATTTATCTATTTTAAGTTTTTGAGACTGGTACAGTCTTATCTTGATTTGAAGATAGCACAGCCCCACAAAGTCAGTAGTTAAGCCGTACAACCTTAACAGAATGGTGTGCAATAAATGTTCTGTGAAAACAACTTCATTTCCTGGCTTTATGCTCCTACACTCTAAAGTAACCAGAAGACACCAGCACCTAAAAATCACTGATGTGAAAATTTGCAATGTATTATTAGCCCTTTGGGGGACATGAGAATCATCTGTGTTCCCACACCTTTTAACAAGTCTTCTGGGACGAGGAGAGAGGGAGAGAGGCTACAATTGTTCTCTGCCCTCATTTAAAGATTCTTTCAAGATGCAATTGATAATATACAATACATCATGGTCATGTGTAATTTTACAGTGTTAAAAAATAATTATCAGAATACACCTTTCAATAGCTTTTTACAGTTTTTTAATTTAACATACCTAGGTAGGTGCTTCATAGGTGGCTTATTGATGTAGTGTTTGTAATGCTTTTCCCTGTTCAGAATTTTTAAATCCATTTCTTTGTACAGTGTACATATTCTTGTATTTCTATTACATGCAGTTCCAGTAGAAAGAACTATTCTGCATTCCAGCCAGCGGAGATCCAAACGCTATTTTAAATTAGATATAGTTACTCATTTTTAAGTGGTTACTCTTGTCCTTTTTATTAGTGCTGTTAATTTCCTTAAACATCTTTCACGTTAACATGAGGTCACTAAAACAAAGAGCGGTATAACTCAAACAGCCAGAACTGGGGCTAATAGTGGAAGGGAGAAGTCTGCCAGATGTGGCTCCTTGGTCCTAAGCATTGCCACTTATCCCCTCCGTACCCCTTCGGCTGTGTGTAACCCCAGACCAGAGAGGTATCTAGGCCTGCAGCTCGGTGCCTGCTGCTGCAGACGCATACCCAGTCCTCTGCAGATCTTCTCATCATCTCCAAATATTTGCTTTTGCACTACTTGTTTTCTGCATTGATATACATTGGCTCTATTGCTTTTTATGGATTTCCACCCTGAGCTACGTTGACCGCAAAGCGCTTTGAGATCCCAAACACACACCCCATCGGATTCTGCCAAGCCCTGCACCCCTGGGCACAGTTAACTCCTGGTAAATGCTAAGCAGCAGCAGGTCAGGATGGGAAGCCTTTGCAGGTATAAATAAGACCCAAGGCAGCTGAAGGAATTTTTTTTTTATTGCAAATAGTCATAGCGATTATCATATTAAAATCAATGTTGTGAACTGTCGGTTATGGACTACACTACCTCTCCTCTGTCATGAACTTTCTCCTCTTCACCACACAAATCTCCTGAAACTGCAAGGGAACAAACATTTCTCACCAAGCTCTCTGCTCTTAATCTGAATATATTTGGTTTTCTCACTGAATCTGCCAACATCCATTAGAGTCACCATTAACGGGCCATGATGGGATTTGAACTAATCATTACAATTTACAAAATCGTTACGAGCACAAAAACTTTTAGGAGCGGCTGAGCGGTGAACACATACTCGGGGGACACCAAGAGTTTCCCTAGCAAACTTGCTGGTGGAGGAGGAAGGCAGTTTGAAAGAGGAGCAATCAGTCTAACTCACACCCTGATTAGTAAGAAAGGAACATTTTGGTCTGCAATAAATGAAGGAGCAGCCTGAGGTGTTTTGAACCTTCTCAACAAGCAGGAGAGGCAGAGGAAGGCAGAAGGAAAGACAGTCAGCCAGGCATCAGCCCAGCACCAGAATTGCTTTAATTACTAAGGGGACGGAGGAACCAGGAAGACAGTTCCCTGGTGCAAAGTCAGAGCATGTCAGATTTACCCCTCTTGCCATTTCCCTCTCCAAGTGCTGCCTCACACTAAGTTATGCTTTGAACACTCACATGCCCACTGATGATTTAGAGTTCATATATATGCATGAAGGGGTTTTAAGTAGGGTCCTCTTGTGGCTTCGCACACAAATTTACCACTCCCTTACAGACAGCATCCATCAGCGTTGTGTCTCTTTGCTGCTGTAGGATCATCATACCTCCGGATCAGCTGTAGCATGCAGTGTTAATTTGATATTTTAGCAACAGCCAGGAGCCCCGTTTCAGCTGTCCTTGTGCCTCACATTATTCTGTTCATACTCTTTAAGCTGGGAGAGTCAACCCTTGAGACGGTAGGCTATGGCAGAGCTTCTTGGCCGGCCGGCCAGCCAGCCAGCCCGCCCGAGTGCAGGGCTGTCAGAGGAGCTTCTGGAGCTGGTGCAGCTGCAAGTAGATCTCTTGCCAAATCCCAAGCCCAGGTTTCAAGAACACACCAGTTACCCAGCTCTCTCAAGTTTGCATTTGTTTGGTTTTGAATCCCAAACCCGTATCTAATTGTGGCCAAGTCTGACTTTTGCTTTTTTTTATCCCATTTCTAGGTATGTGAAGAACTGGGAAATACATCCCTGAGTTTTTGGTTAAACCAGACTGATCTTGTATTGGGAGCAAATTGGAGTGCCGCTCGATACTTGTTTTGGGGACCTGCTGAAATTAGAAAAAGATACAAAATAATGTGTGCAGCCAACACACATTATTTTGCAATTTTTTCTTATTTAGAAATGTAGAGAATATAAACCCAATGGGAATAAGTGGGTCACCAGGTTGTGTATTGCTGAGCAGTACGTGCTTGGGAGAGGTGAAGCGCTTACTTGCCTTGGAAGCTTGGAGCGGGTACAGGGACTGCAGTAGAAATCTTTGTGCTAAAATTATAAAATTACAAGTAGCTTTCTGTCACTTGCTCTTCACCCCAGAGCAAAACTGAGCCTTTCAAGGAATTATAGCTCGGAGGGCTACCCATGAGGCACAGATGTGCCTAGAGATGTTCTTAGGGCAGTGCTGCAGTATTTATTGGAAAGAAAAAAAATCTCATGCTGGCACCTACTGGGCTCAGCTAACCAAATGTTCAGTGCTAATCACATGAGCCAGTTTTACAGTTAGATATACTGGTGACTTTGACACTATTTTTCAGCTTGACAGTGTAATAGCTCCATTGCTGTTTACCAGATCCCACTGTATGACGTAGATCACCACCACAGGCATTTTTAGTGTTTTTACTCAAGACGGTTTGAAAGGTTTCGACCCTTCTCAAGGCGAGGTTTGGACACATATGGGTTGCTGTACAAAAGTGAGTCAAACAGACAGTAATGAGTGCAGGAGGTCAAGGTCTTTCTGCCTGTCACTGGTCCACTAAAAACGGTGTTTGGATTGCAGTATGGTGTTGAGGATGATAACCTCAACAAGCAAAAATTACCTAGCTTGCTCTCTCAATGTGTAGATCTTGCCAGCTTTCATGCCACTTCTCCTAAGGACACTATAAAGTGCACGGCTGTGCATGGAAAGCAAAAACACACTGAAGAGAGGAACTTTGAAAAGCCTTTTGGAAAGCATTGCTCCTTCTATATAGATCAGCCTGAGAACTGATAATAAATGAATGTCATGCGAGTCCCACACTAAGCTGGAACAAAACCATACAGGTACGTGATGGATCTGCATTACCCATGCAGGTTCCAGCCAGTAAAAGGTGCTGTAAATGCCAAGAGGATGGGAAAAGGACAGACTTTGAAGCCTTACCCAACATCTCTACTGAGAGAGATGGATTTCAGGGAACCTCTGGCCTTTTCATGCTGGAAACCTCTCATTCTGCCTATGGAGGGGTCTGCTGGGGTCTCCAGCTGTTTGGAAATCATCTGTGTCTTGCTGCTTCCTCGCTTCAACCCCACAGTGTCCTGTCAGGGATGGCATGCCTTGGAGGGATCCAGCTGCTTCCTGTCCCTTTGGCACCACGTCTGCCGGATGCTCTTCTGAGACCTGGGGCACAGCGGGGGCAACCGTCCCATGGGTCGGTAATGGCTGGCATGGGGGAAGGACAGCTTGACCTAGGGGAAATGAGTGTCAGGCTCAAATTCCACTTTGGGTGATAAGGTTCAGATGAAAACCCAAGGAGGCAATGTCCTGAGAGCTGTCTCTGGAGGGAGGAACAGACAGCCTTGAGCTGACAGCAGAGCACCAAGAAGTAGGCAAGTAGGCTGACACAGTCATTAATAATGAGCAATTCTTCTAACAAAGGCAGGGAGAAGTTTTATCTCTATTGCTTAGGAAGAAAGTGGTGGGAGAGAAAGAGAGAGATGATGTGAAATTTCCTCTAATTTTAAAATAATTCGGAGAAGGACCTCAAAGCCATCCTCAGGTATCATGTTCAAAAGTGACATGGTGTCACTAGTAGTGGGCTTTCCTGGGAGCAGGGCTGGGCCGTGTGGCTGTGCATCGCTCTGGCTGTGGGAGCAGAAGGGGAAAATTAGTAATCTAAGTTTCATTCAGCTGAAGCAGTTCCTTATTTGAAGTTGCCCAGCCATGATATTAGCTCAGAAAGCATGTCTGCCTGAAACGGAGGAACCACAGAGTGAAAGCAAAAAAGTGAACGAGGAGAGAAGGTAACAAGCCAGAAGGTCATTGGTTTCACATCCCGTTTAAAAAGAGAGAGCGAGCAGGGGTTTGTGTCAGCAATGGGACTAGCTCATGCAGAGAACAAAGTCCATGAGAGCTGCTGGAGAAACTTTCTCCTGAAGTCAGGCTGCGCAGCGTGCTGAGATCAGGGGTGGTGGAAAGCCTCCTGCCCATCAGAGGGCTCACACGGGTGGTGACGTGGCATGGAGCTGCTTTTGCGTAACACAGGGTTAAGCAGAAAGAGATAGAGTAACCCTTTGCTTGTAATTCAAAGTGAATTCACGATCCCTGTGATGCTGCAGTCAGATCCCGAGTCAGGCAGGAGAAAATACTTCTCAGGGTACTAAACATTTTATGCTCAGCCACCCGTACTATGTCAACACCGTTCAGCAGACTGTTCTTCAAATGAATTGCCAATCACCTACGTTGCTTTGGTGCAGGAGATCCAGTCCTGCAGTCTTTATCTGCAGTAATAATCCTTACTCAGGAGGAGCCAGGCTTGGAGGATGGCCCCGGCTGCAGCCAGAGCCTCTTAGGGCTGGGGCGCTCCTCAAGCAAGGGTGGAAAACCAGGGATGCAGGTCTTGGAGACACAGTCCTACCAAGGATTCCCTTTGCTTTTCTGCTTCAAATCATATGAGGACTAAAACATTGGTTTCCCTGTAAGAGCCCGAGGTAATTCAGCAGTATTCTGTATTAAAAAAGTAAGGGGTGGGGGGGAGCTCTTTTCTAGGATAATTTGAGACTGTTCCTTTGAGGTGCCAAAAGAAAAGAGAAACAGTCAGGGAAAGCTAAATAGGAGATGGTCCTTTTTTTAAGAAAGTGGTTAAATGTGAGGCACAGAAGTATTCTTTATTAAAAGAAATAATTCAATTCCTTGAGCACCTAAGAATCAACATGAACCTGCCTGCAAGCTCTTGTTTGGTGTGTGTTTTAAGACAAGAAAAGTTTCTATTTTTGACAATCTTTGTTTGCCAAGACTTAGAGCTGCACAGACAAATCCATTTCTCTTCACCTCGCCAGGATTTATAGCTGCAGTCAGCCTTTCAGGGGAATAGCCATCAAAGCCTCCAGCAGGTGTGCAGTGACCAAGGATTGATACTTCCTCAAATCCACAGAGAAGAGGTGACATGATGTTTCCCCTGGGATCCTTGTAAAAATGACATGGAAAAGACAGAAACATTTGCAGATTGCATTGTGAACGCTGCAGAAAATGTAGCAGCCAAAACAAGAAATAATCTTGGAAATGACAAACCCTTATTGAAGGTTAATGCTTACAGAGATGTGGGCACCAGTCCCAGTGGCACGTTATTAGCCAGGCTGTAATAAATGTGTTTTCCATGAGCTTATGCGCCAAAGGCCAGACCATCGGTGTGGCACTTCTGAATTGTAGGTATACGGTGTCCTGAGTTGTACCAAAGCTGAAGGAGCCAACAGCTGTAGATACCTGATGGAGGAGCTGATCCATGGCTGTTAGCTGTGGATCATACCTGCAAGCCAGCTCAGCCCTTCCACTCCACTGATCCATCCTCGGTCCTGATGCACAGAATTAGCTCAAGAAGCAGGAGAGGGAAAAATTGTACCAATTAAAAAACTTGTCCAGTGGTGGACTCCAGCTCTCAGTATTAAGTTCTCCAAAACAAAATAGATGTAACGAATAAAAGCCTGTCATCTGTCAGGGCTGAAAGTATGTGTTTTCTGATTTCCTAATGTGCCATTGGCAATTGCCAGAATCATCAATTTTTTGAGCTATGTGCCTAAATTGCATGTTCCAAATGGACAGGTTAGTCTTTGTGTTGCACAAATACATATTTTCTCTATTAAAACATCTTGTTGACTGGCTGGATGCTACTAAAAGCGGTCTAGAAACGTATGCTCACCTGAGCCGGCTGCTAGTCTGGGTGGTTTCTCTGAACTGGATGCTGTAGGTGGCACTAGTGATGTAGCTGACACTGAATTCAAGCTGCGTTTATCCCCTCTTGGCTGAAGTGATAGCTTTTTGATTGAGGTAGAGGTGCTTGCAATTATCTGTAGGGCTGTCAAATATTAAGTTGTTCTGGTTTTATTTGTTTTAACTTCATGAATACTCTACTGCTGCCAGAATGCCCTCAAAAAGCCCTTCCCTAAGCTACCAGAAAGCTGTGATTGACACATCTCTTACATCCATGCGAAATGCAAAGGTATATTTGATGGATGGGAGCCGTCATTTGCGCTTTCTGTGTCAAGTAAATAGAGCTAAACTATTTGCTTGAGCCGCAAAAATGTCTCACTAAAATCATTAATTTCAACGTGAACAAGAGTTGAAGATTATTTTGTAATCTGCTGCTAGTATCACTCAATAGCATTGCAATTAAAAAGGTTTGCTGAGATGAATAGCATTTTGAATTTACTATTGCGATGTTGCCTGCCTGACTCCTTGGCTGCTGTAAATCAACACACCACCAGTAATGCTACTGGAAGTATATGAATTAAGGCCAGCTGGAGATCTGGCCCATGATCAGATGATAAAATTCTCTTTCCGAAACTATTTTACTGGGCAAGGCGGCCAAATCTATATAGGAGTTTCTTAATTAAAACAGATGGCTAGAGGCCCCGAATTTTAGCGATACATCATGCATACAGGTAACAAGGACACGTTGCTCCACATTGTTTGTGGTGAATCACAGGAACCTAAAGGGAAGCTTGGAGAAATACGTTATCCTATAAAACCAACTGGATGGACTCACAGCTTCATGGCTTTAATAGTTGGTATCTGATCTTCTTTTCACATACCTTTATTTAAATTCCTACGGTTGTTGCTCCAGCACCAAGTTCAATATGGTGGCAGGGTTACAGAGCGGGTGATAATACGTACAACCTACCTTAAATGAGTGCGTTTGATCAAGGATGCCTGTTAAACAGCAAGAGAGAGGAAATCTGCTGTAAAAACCAGAGGAACTGAGCTTGAGTTGCTACAAGTAGATTGAGCATGTTTATGTCTCAGATCCCTTTATTTCCTAGTTCCTTGGCTGATTGAAGATTGCCAAAGTTGGTAAATGTTTAATTTGGCTTCGGCTGTATTTCCCAGTGCTGGGGGCACAAGTGATCAGTTCGCAGAAGCACTCTCTTTGCACATTGTAATTGGTTTGCTAGATGAAATATTAATACTCCTGAATATACCCAAGGCACACATGTAGGATTTCTTTTCGCTTCTGAATTTTAATACGTTTAATTTTCAGTACTCAAGTGCCATAACAGACTAGCGGCTTGGGAAGGTCTGATCTTAAGTTGGTGTCTGGAGCAGGCGTAGCATGGGGGGTAACAGTCTGAGCTTTGCACGCCACCACTGTAGCATGGCTCATCCCTGGCACATGGGCAGATGTGGTTACAGAAGACTCATTTCTCCCAGCTATGCTGTTCCTCATGCCCTGCTGCTCCGGCTGGTGTCAGATGTGCAAGGGCTTTAGCAGCAGCAATGAACTGAGATTGCTCCATACATTTCACAAGGGCTAAGTGTAAGGTGGTAGCACTGTTCTGGCAACGGCAAACATCCCCTGAGAAATTACACCTCCATCTTCTGTCCTGTCAGCCCATCTGCCACAGGTTGACATTGTTCTGTAAAAAGACCATGTGATATATCCCTTTATTTTATCCTTTTTAAGTGGTAAATTCAGTGTGTGGTTGTATGAACCACTAAGTTCTGGATGGTTAAGCAAGCAGCAGCAGTGAAGTGATTGACTTTGACATCATATGTAGAGTTTTTTGATTTCTTGTGGGTTTATTTTTTTTTGTTACTGTATATTCATCTTTTTCTGCTGAAAAGTGATTTCTCTTTCCCCCTTTTTTTTTCCCCTTCCCCCTTTTTTGGTGTGTTAGCCTGCTCTCCTTACTAACGCAACATACAGGTTTTCTTATGCATCCCTTGATGGAAGAGAGGAAGAGCTCTGAAACTTTGAACATGATCTCGGGTTGTTCTCTAGGATCGTGTGCTGTCGCAGTGTGATGCCCTCCAGCAAAAGCATGCCTCTTTTTTGTATTCCTTCCAGTTGCAGCTGGCACGCATCGGGATCCCAGCTTCTGCACCTGACAGAAATTCAGACCGAGTTTGGCTGCCCTCCAGCAGACCTTGTCCGGTGCAACTGAGAGCAGAGTCCAAACGGCTCCAGCCAAACTGGACCCGACAGCAAAGACAAGACAGAATTTTATTTCCTGGCTCAATATGATGCAATCGGTTCAGTGAATTCCTTGTCAAAATAAGACGCACGTTGACACCTATGAGCACACATCATCAGCTTTCCATAGTGTTTGATAGCTCATGAAGAAATTGTATGTATTTTTGACGAAGCAGAATTACCTTATTTATTTTTCAGAATTCAGACAGTATGTCATGACTTCCTTCTTCCCATTTCTTTCTCCTCATTACTTCTGGTGATGGCTTGCCACCTAGTCAGTTAACTTCTAGCAGCTAGCTTTGAAAAACCATGTTTGAACTGGTGCTCGACTGCCCTCTCCTTCGTTTGTGTCAGAGGTGAAAACAGGAGGTTCATGCATCTCCCCTTGGGAAGCTGCTGGGAAAAAAGCAAATATTGCTGCTGCGAAAAGGTTGTGTTTACCAGCTTCTGAAATGGCAGTAAGTCCATTTCCGTATCAGTGCAAAGTGCAGCCGTTAACGGGGTTATCCCAGAGGAAAGTATTCACTCTCCTCAGGATGCTGGGATGGGAGTTGGAAGGAGCAGGGACCGCAGCTTGTTGTGGTGGTGACCTAACTTGTGTGAGCGTTTCCTCGAGCCGCCGCCTCCGCTGACCCCGTCCCTTGCCTGTAGGCTTATAATGAGATTTGAAACTCTCCAGGGTGATGGCCACTTTGGTGTCACCTGCATCCATCAGGCTTCAGGAGACCCTGTGCTGTGGGAGCTGCAGCAGTGCTGAGCTAGAAGTGACACTGGCGATTAGTGAGCCAGTTTACCTAACTCTTTGGAGTAACTTCGACTTGAGCCTGCTGGATTAAATTCTGTTTTCAGTTAAACCAATGATACATGATTGAAGAGAACAGCCCATGGGGTTTTTATAGAGGGAAGAGAGATGGTCCCTTGTTGGAACGCTACAGCCACAAGAGACAAGGATACTCGAGATGTTTTCTTAATGAAAAGATCTTTCATATGTATAATTAAACATAATATGTGCTATTATAGCTACGTAGCTTATATAAGGAGAGAAGAACGTTTTATATGTTATTTACTAGTATGCCATGAGTGCAAAAATGCTGACAAGCACCTCAGGAGGAACTCAAAGAGCAATGTATTTGTCCTAGTAAAAACAGCAGAGCAACAGCATGAGCAGTGACACTTAGCTCCTACTTTCAGTTCTGAAGCCGCAATAGTGTACAGTGACGCTAAATATTATCACACCTCTGGCTGCCTTTAGCTATGGTTGTGCCGTACAGCTGCTTTGCTGGGTGCAGAGCACCATGTTCAGCTCAGACGCTGCCGGTGGGGCAGGGTCTCGTTCTGGCTTGCTTTCTCTTGGAGCCAGGATGGCTCGCTGTACACCTAGGGCTCCGCAGGCATGTGCAAGGGTTTTGCATCCGTAAGGCAAGGGAAAATTCATCCTTACACAGGCGGTAAATTGTAACTTAGTCTTTCAATCAGGTGTTGAAAGTAGTGCCAGAAGCCAAATTCGGGATGGCTCAGGATCCCTTTAGAAGTAAAAATCTGGCTCCAGTTCTATCATCTTCTTGCCCTGACAAAATTTAGCATTTAATAGTGTCTCTCTTGTGCAGGTGTCTGTTGGTGTCTCTCCTTATCAACTGAGGAAAGAAAAAAAGAGATAAACAAGTAGTTTCTGAAAAAGTATGACTTGGGGCTGAAGCCCTGTCGCACATCCAGTCCAGCCTCTAGCATTTTGGGAGGAAACTGAGGCAAAGCAGCACGCGGGCGCTAATACAGCAGCAGGTAGGAGCATGCCGTTGGCTCTCCTGTTCACTGCCAGGGAGAGCCTGGGAGCTTTTCCTCTTGCAGGTCTGACGTCTGTGGGTTTGAGGTTGCAACAGACTTTCCGTGTATTGTGTAAAAAATTGGGCTCTGAAAGGAACAGGCTCTCACTTGCAAAAATATTTTCATAGTTTTGGGAGGGTTTTTTTGTTCTCTAGTTTATCCATTCTTGAGAATTTCTAGCAGCTCATATTTGGTTCATGTCCTTTGTGAAGATTAGACTCGTCTGAAAAAATACTGTGTGACTTTTGTGATCAAGCCGAATGAAGCAACACAGCTCAAATTTTGGACACTGAATATTAAGTTTGCAGAGTAACTCTGTCACCAACAGCAAACACCTACAAACCAATGTATCTGACAGAGCAGTTCAGGAAGGCTGACATCTGAATGGTGGCCTGACACTAACGAAAATAAGGAAAAAATATCCCAACAAAATCCATTCTTTTCTGTGATTTCTTTGCTTGCCTCTAAGAATGTTAAATATTATTCTGATGTGAAAAAATTCATGTCCGACAGCTTAGGGGTATAATTCAGTTACATTGCTTCTTCTGGATCATGCATATGTAAGAACCTGGAAATAAAAAGGGAGCTCAACTGTAGCAGATGCTTTCATTGTGTGAGTAAAGAGTAAAGCAGCACTGTTGGGAAGCGGGTCCAACTTCCATCAAGCTTCTCTGTGCTAAGGAAACCCAGCAAGAGTCTGGATGTGTGATGGACAAGTATTTTTAAAAACTAGTCGGTGCAATGTATTCTTCTGTTCCAGTGCAACTTTAATGGCTGATGGCAATCTGAGAGGGTTTAGCCGTTCATTATCTCGGTGTGCTGGCTACTGCTGAAGGATTAGCCAAGACCTGTTTGCAAAAGTGACACTTCAGTGATATTCAAATCTGCCTTTTGATATTTATACGCCAAAGAGCCAGAGCTTTTGTGAAGTGCTAATATGCTTCCATATTTATGGAGGGTTTCTCCACTGAGGCTGTGAGTCTGCGTAGCCTTCTGCAGGTGGACAGAAGTGCCCCGCATGCACAGGAGGTTTAGCTAAAACTCAGTGTCTTCCCAGAATCCGTGCTGAGAGGCGAGGGATACCAATGTAGGCTTGGTGTTGCACTAATATGGCTGCATCGTTTCTGATCCATTCAGACTGCAGGAAAAATGGACTTGGGTGCACACAGCTAGCCAGGTCGACCCTCTCTGGATTCCTTTGAGTAATGGGATAGATATTCTCACCCCTGTTTTAGCACTTTTGCAAACCTATTTGCAAAGTCCTCCCTTGGACTACTTTGGGCATCCTCTTCATCTGCTTGCAAAACTGATGACTGGCACCAGAACAGGTTCAGAGAAGATCTGCTAAGATGATGAAGAGAAGTGAAAATGTATCACACAAGAAAAGATGAAAAGCGTGGTTTGCTTAGTCCAGCAGAACAGGGATGAGAGGAGACGTGATTGCTGTCTATAAACAAACCAGGTAAACAAACATCACGAAGAGGGCAGAGCTCTTCAGTTTAAAGCAAGTGCAGGCAGAGTCGGGAGCAGAACTTGTGTCTCCAGCTGTGTTTCAGCCCTCGTGTCACACAACCCACCCTTCCCTGCCACGTGATCTGCAGTCACTGTTTTTCCAGCCAAGCCAAGACAATAACAGGTTGGTTCCAGAAAACGTGAAGTGCAAGCTTAATGCAGAATCCAAACAAAGCTCTGCAATTTTTTTCTGGACATTTGTATTATTTACTGTCATTCTCCACCTCAAACATATTTGCATCTCTGTGAAATGAAAGGGTGTTATTTTTAAATCACATCATCATTCAGAAGAAAGTAATTCCAAGAGTATGTTGCAGAGACATCATGGAGAAAGTCGGGAGGGCAAAACCCCCTTCCAGTAAGTCTATTTTTTTTTCCCACTCACTGAAGAGCAGATGGGGGAAAGAAAGTTTGCCAATGAGTTGGACAAGCCCCAGAACTTTATCACTCTTGGCTGCAGATTTTATCTCTCGGTGTATTTTATCACTAGAGGTTTGATGCCACTAAGATAAGTGGGACTTTAAATGCAGCAGCTAACTCAACACGCACCATTTCCTTTTACAGGGACATGTCCTGGAGCTCTTTCAGTCTTCACGACTGCAGCAGGATTTTATGCACTCCTGCCATGTTCCTGTTGGGAAGCATTTGTTTGTGGAGTCCCACCACCGCCTGTGCAAAGCCAAGCCCCAAACCCTTCTGGGAGTGAGGTCTGACTGGCAGGCACCACGCTGCTCTGCCTCTTTCCGAAGCAAGACAGCAGCTTCTAGATGCCCATGGGAGGGACCGGGATCTTCTCGATCCTTGTGTGCTTGTCCTAAATATGTGCAATTAGGTAAAGCTAGGTAAGTGTGGGAAGGGTTACCACCAGGAAGGCTGCTGTGTGGGTGGAATAGGGAATGGACCATGAGCTGGCACTGCTGAGATGTCTCAGCTGAAACTGCAACCAGCGATTTGCTGTGTTGCTTATCTTGATATGTTTGTATGAAGGGAAAATAACATTCCCCAGTGAAACTACTGGGTTTGTAGCCTGACAGGGTGCAGCACCCTACACTGACAGACATATCCAAGGGCTTTTTCTGTCAGCTCAGTTAGGATGAACTCTGCAATGCCATGTGCCACATGCAGATTACAGAATACATTCCTACCGCAGCAACATGAGGCAATTTCCAGGTGACAATGGGTGAATTATGATGGAAGAAGAATGGAATACTTTATCTTTCACTACCATTTGGAAACCTGAAATATTCACTGATGTCAAGCCTTTTCCTAAGAATTCTGCAGCTAAGCCTTGCTCTGAAGGCTTTTAAGGGATACGTTTGTGTGTTTTAAAATTAATTCTATGGCAATAAAGGTGCCCATGAAAGACATCCAAAGTGATTCCTTGAGAAGCATTAAAACTACAACAGGAAGAAAGCTCAGGATTCATCAGAAAAGTTGTAGGAGCTTGCAACATCAAGCAAAAAGATTCTGCTTTCAACGCCTGGCTCCACCTCCCCCTGCCAAAATAGAACAAGTCCTTGTTCCTGGTAGGTAACCAGGAAAGAAAGGGTAAATGTAAGAAGTGAAGCAGGTCTGTTGAATAAGATAGTGCTGCCTAGCACATACAAGGTATCTGGGATATTCTTGAATTAAGTACAGTAGTGTTGTGACCATATTCTGGCTGATTCAGTGTAGGAGTCTTTAAAATCACCTCCCCTTCTCTCCCGGAACCACCTCCCAGTCCCTCCCAAAGTAGCTGAGGTAGTAATGTAAATGTTAAATGACCTCTGACAGTACTATCACAATAGTAATAACAACGCAGTATTAATGCAGATCCTTCTGTGTCAATTTGATAGGGATGCTTTGCGTAACTGTTAATCAGATGACTGGAAAACCTTATGACTCAAGGCAAATTAAGCAAGTTATGGAGGAGAAATTAATGTGTGATACCTAGTCCTGACAAAATGATCTGGTTGCAATGCTGTTTGGCTGGAAGGTTTGTAGGTTTCAAATTTGCTCTGGTACTTCTCTTGTTTGCCAGGAAGATGATAAAGCATTTCAGTCACACGCTTAATTTTCTGAAGCTGCTAAGGTGAGCGGCACTGCTGCTGTGCCTTTCAGCATCTAATCTACTAGAAAATTACAGTGCTACACCTAGGAGTAAGTGGTTCTTGGAGTGAATCTGTAGTTGTATGAGGCACAGTGCTGGACCTTCTAGGTCACACGGCATGGAGGAAATCTCACACGTAGCTGGGGGCGTGGGGAGAATACTGACCTCATGTTAAGATGTTTCAAGCTGAGTTTGAACTAAATTGCTGCAATATCAAGTTTGGCAACTTTTTAGGGCGTCATTCTTCTCAAGCTGTCTAAAGAATGAAGTATGTAAGGGTAAAATATGGAAAGTTAAACCACAACTTGATAAGAAACAGGAAGATTGCCGGGGTGCTGTAGCTGTGTTTCAAGCAAGAGTCAAGTCTAGAAGGTGGACATTTCCTAGCTTAATTCCTGGGCAGACTTAGCCCACTACCCTTTCAATATCCACAGCACATCTATTCACTTCACTTTGTTATCTCCCCCCAGGTTATACCACAGTAAATGTACTTTGCGGTATTACCCAAATTAACACCTAATTCAGAGTCAGTGCAGAAGAAATTCCAATTCTGTGAGGTCTTACACAAATATACTTGTCTGCACCAAGGAAATGTCAGCAGGAGATACTAGCAATGCAGTTGTTTCTTTAAAGCATTGTTATCACTGACAATTGTATTACGCTAATGAATAAATCACCTCTTCGACAGTTAATAAAATTTAGGATGTAACTATTTACCTCTTTGCTATATGACTCCAAGAATGAAATGGGTCAGCAAATGTGGTATGACATTATCTGTTACCCTTTATTCTTTATATAGAAATTGGATTGATCAATGTATCTTTCTAAAAAAATGAATGCACATGAGCATGTGAATGTAAATATTAAGCTTGCCCTAAGATGTGGGAAATTGCTGGGTATTGACTATTTAGAAGCTCTGAACAGATATTATGGATATTCTGGAAATATTAGCTGTTTATAATCTTTTAAAAGTCTTTCTGATCTATTGAATTTATAGTTCTTGGACTTAGCTGTTTTCTAAAGAGAAGGAAGCTCTTCAGCTTTTTCCTTTTCAACTATTCATACAAGCCAGGCATGCTCTTCCCACTGTCAGAGCCTGCAAACAGATCATTCTTTTTGTGCTACATCGTCTCTTTGTTTACTGAAGTTTTCACCCAATTTTGACCTTACACCCTTGTGGCTATAACTCTATATCTTTGTTTAGCATCACTTTTGCTGACAGCAGACACCCAATGGAAATGTCTCTCTTCATTCTGTAATTTTTTTGCCCTCGATGATCTCTATCTATGGAGGAAATTGGACTTTTATTTCTGTGTTTCTGTGGGAGCTGAGGTGAAGACTAGTTTCAGCAAATCATCCTAACAGCTTATTATTTTTATTCCTCCTACATGATCTCTCTTCTTATATAACTTTATAAAGGATGCATTTCAAACCAGCGCAGTCAGTGTTCCCAACAGAGCCACTTTTGTCCCTCGCCTCGATGTGATCGAGGTGGGGTTGAGCCCACCAAGGGCTTCGCTGGTCCCACGGGGCCCACCATCAGAAACGCGAAGCGGGTGGGGAAGAGGACAAGTGGCTGGGAAGGAAAGCGGGTGGCACCAGAGGCAGAGGCATGGCAGCACCAGCCTGTTAACCAGCAGTGGAGCTTGAAGTAGCCATGAGGCCACAGGATGAGAGCCAAGATACCATTACGAGTATTGATGTTCCATGAATTGTCTCATTTTTTTATTCCCCCTTTCCTCAAAATGTTCAAAATTACAGGCCACAGCATAAACTACTTCTAATATTTCCTCTTTTCCTTTCCTAACATTTCCAAAAGATCTTCAGTATTGTTCCCATGAAGCTGTGAATATGCTCATAGATACTTGATAATACAGATATTGACCTTTGTGCCTCTGCCTTGGCCCTAGCACAACTTTACCATTGTGAGTTGACCTCAGCAAGGGCCAACTGCAAGTACAGCCACAAGGAATAACATAGAGGTGAGAAATGATAAGAGAAGCTGTAAAATAGATGAATATACCCAATGGTGATATACCAATCACCTCAGCTTCTCAACCTTGGTGTTTGCAAAGACACCATCCAAAACACTTGGAGTATTTGTAGCCTTGGAATTCACTGGTGTCTTTACTGCATGCAGGTTTTTAGGTGTAAAAATGTAAACTGATCAAAACCGGTGTGTTCTTCTCTCTGCAGCATTCTCAGTTCTTAGCTGGCAGGACTATTTGTCATGTGTTGGCAATGTCTACCCTCGTTGTTTTCAGAACGCGAATCTACAGTCGGTAAGGTTTCCCCTCTCTGTTAAACATACGTCTCATTTCAAAGTCGCTTCAATAGAGTCCTCTCACCTCTACTGAATTCTGCACCATGCTTCTGAAAGAGCAATGCTCACATTTTGTCCCCTCTACCTGGATTTAGCTTCCACATCAGTGTCATGTAGTCAAAGGCAGAACTGGAGCTCAGATGTGATATTTGCATTAGACATGGATCCAGACTTAGCATGTACTACAGGGTCCATTTCGTCGAAGCATACACCTTCCTAGGAAGGAAGTAACCAATTTATACTTCAGGTGGAAAACTCTGTCAAGGGATCAGTTGATAAGCTGTTAACGAAATTCCAAGCCAGCAAACACAGCCACCAAATAAACCTTGCGAAAGTGGTCATTTATTTTAGGAATCAGAAATAGTGTATTGCTCAGAGGAAGATGGATTAGACAATCTCATCAGAAAAAACATGGGAACCTGCACTAAAGAATCAGTAGCAAGAACGGAATTTTTTACCTTATTTTAAATTAATCATGTGAATCTTGGAGGAAAAACAAAATCACATTTCAGCTCCCCTTGAGCTGGACTTCATTCATAAAAGATCTTTCAGAGAATGACTAAAAAAGAAAAGAAAGTTGAAAATGAAACCAGCCAGTTGATTAGGATCAATTCATACATCATGTGTCAGGATGCTAAGAGTGTCCTGAAATGAAGCAATGAGACATAACGTTGACAAACCAGCATGCTAAACATGTCTATATTGCAAAGTTATATGATGACAAAATAAAAAAATCACTTAAATTATCTTGGGTAATCAAATATCAGGAATGAATAAAAGAGCTTGGTAAATGGTCGGCTTGAAAAAGCAAGGTGGTTTTCCCATTCAAAGGCAATGTCCTTCAGAAAAAAGTTCATGCTTTAAGAGTTCCCTCCCATGTTTAAAACAGTTTTGGTTAATGGAGGGTTTTGCAATTCATAAGTGAAGCATTTTGAGTAACTTCATAAAAAACGAGTAAAGCTTCTTTTGCAATAACTTGAAAATGCCAGGACTACCAGTGCTTTTCAAGGGGAAAATTGCGTCAATAAAGCCTGGATTCTTTCTTCTCCTGCCAGGAGCTGTTATTAAATGCCTTCAGTAGAGATAACAGCACCAGCCACTGATACTAGAGGTACTGAAGCAGTGATGGTATCTTGTAGAGCGTCACTGCTGTGTTAAACACGATAGTCGATAGATATGACTGACACACTTTCCAGCAGTATCTTTCATTAGAACAACTGGGTCAAAGCAGAAAACACTGTTAAACACCGCCTTGGTGGAACATTGATAACAAATCACTGATGTGCAGCTGTTAGCCCAGTGCTAGCAGTGCTACCATGAAGAATTTGGCAGCTGTGCCAAGGTGCACTCAAACTCCGTAGTATCGCCCTGGCAGCTGTTAAATTTTTTGCCACCTTGTCCTACCTTTTTCCAAATCCTCTGCTTGCTTTCACAAAAAAAGGGGCATAGTGTGCTCCCTGTTGCTGCCTCTGCCTGCAGTCCATATATTTCCTTCCCCGGCTCAGGAAGGAGGAGTGCATGTGGCAGCTGTTTCCAGTATCTGCAGAAGATGTGGGAAGGGAATGTCTCTTCATTCCCCTTTCTGTCTGGGAGAACAATATGATAATAGTAATAAAAAAAAATCAGGAGAAAGTGCACGAGCCTGTATGAGAATACCCCTAGCATTTCTTCAAATCCACAGGAGAAAGCTAAACAGAGGAGGGAAAGATATTGAAGAGCTGCAAAGAAACAGGGAGAGAGAAGCAATAGGAATGTTTTCCTCATTGTAGCAAATTTCTCGGTAAAAAGAAAATACTTATACACAGTGATGGATTTTCTACCGGCAGTGGAATAAAGGCTGAAAGGACCAGCTGAAATAAAATATATTGAACAAAAATATGCCAATGCTATGTTACACATCACATGACAATTCTTCTTGGTCTCTATAGTAATGTCAAAACATCCCCAAAGATCTATAATACGTTATTGCCAAAATATCCTGCTCTGAAAAAAGCAAACTGTTTTATCATTCCTCACTTAAAATGTCTTCTTGAATGCAGGAAACCTTTAGGGTCAGACAGATTCATTTCACCTTGCTGGTCAGCCAGTTGTCCCTGTTCATTCCCTTGGTTCAACTCATGTCTATAAGATACAGTATCAGGTAGGACACTTGACCCACACCTGCAGATCTGACCTGTGCACCTCTGTTTAGTAAAAGATCAATCAGTGCCTCTCCAGAGAGAAACTGCCAAAGTTTCAATCAGAGAAAAAAACTTTCCTTCCTCCGTTAAGCAAACACCGGTGAAGAAATTCGGTGGTGACTCCATATCAAATTATTTGTTCCTCATGAATTTGACAGAGAAACCGAAAGCTGCTCCCTAGCTCACCTACAGAACTACACCCCTGGGACCCAGTACAGGCTGAACACCGGCAGGGACAGGGGCGGTCACCTGTGGCTAACACACTACTGGAGGGAAGGCAATGGTTTTCATTCTCCTGACCTCTCTTCAGAGCTGCTCCCCATCGTGATACAGTCGGGAGGTGTCCTTGAGCAGCAAGTGCTCCTAAAGAGAAGCTCACGAATGTCCCTGGAAAGGGACCTCTCCAGGCAGGTCTTTCCCCTGCAGAATCCAGCAAGAACCAGCTCTTTCTCAGAGGGTACCCCATACTTATGCAACCACAAGGACTATTTGCATTCACCCCAAAAACCTGAAGACGACAGGCAGCTGGGACGGGCTTGCACAATACCTTGTTCCAATGCCTCCTACCGTCCCTCTCGCTACCTTACCAAAAGCAGCTAGCGGGTGATGAGTAGCTGATCTAAGGAAGAAGGGGCAGTCATTTAGCTCGTAGAGTTGCAGCTGCCTTTGGTGGAAGATGTTCAGCTAAAGTAGTCAATCTGGTCTGCAGTTTATAAACATGGGATTCCTCATTTATAGCAAGCTGCTTGGTCGTGATGTCTGCAGCAGCATCTCCTACCGCTTCTCGCAGGGTAGGAGATCGGCTCCCATGCTGATAGGCAGCAACTTGTCTGTCGTTCATAATACATAACAAAACTAGTATTTCCTTGTGCTTCTGGTAACAGCTCTGTTAACAGATGAAGACATTTGAAAAAATTTATACTCAGCCCTGGCAGCCAGTGTCTTCTAAATAATCTGGTCTGCTTCCATTCCTTTAAATAAACTTGCATTATTCATAGATATAACACCAATCCCATGATTTAACTGCTATCATATACCGGAATTAAATCATAATAATTCAGTTCTGGGGGCTTGTGGTTTAGTTGAGACTTGAAAGGACTTGGTAATGCTTGCCTTTGTCACCTCCCAGCAGCACCAAAATACATCTGGGCATGGAGCCACCAGAGTTAAGAAAATATCAACTAGCACAGAATTTTGCTGTATAAGCTACTATGAGTTCCTTATTAAGCTGTCTACCACAGAATATTTTAGATTATCTTCCATATCTTTGAAATCATCAGTGATCCAGCTTTAAACACCTAAAACATCACCTGAAGGATGGTCATCGTGCTTGACCGCTTCATTCCTCAGGCACAGCGGATCGCTTTTCAGCAAGTACAAAACTCACTGGTACAGAATCGAGCATTTCCTTGGATACTGCTCCGTGGCTGCAGAACAGATTCGTGCAAAAACTAAGCGCCATCTGAAATTCAGTACGCTCTATTCAGAAAGCAGGGTGTTCTTCAAGGTGATTTTTTTCTAATAAAAACACACATCACAAATATATCTATGCAGTGTATCGCCAAGGAAAACACTGTGTGTGTTTTTAAGGAAGGAAATAACTACAAGTGACAATACAGTATCGAAGGGCTTAGGTATTGGTAATAATTATCAGTGGCATAAAAACCCAAAGCAAAACAGAATGGGTGACACCCAAACTTCTCATGTCTGTCCTTGTTTTACTCCTCAGGACTCCTCTGTTGTGTAGATGTAGAAAAGAGAATTACTCTGATGCTTTTCTCGTTTATTCCGTGAATTACACTGCATTTAGTACATACATGATTTACCTTCAAATTTTTTTAACCTACCTAAGTTATGGATGCTGTGGACACTCGGCATGCAGCCAGAGAAATGGGACCCAGACTAAGCAAGCTGATACTTCAGGAGAGACTCCTAGGTTGTTGGAGTGCTCCACAAAACCTAGCTCATGCAGAGCTTCATTTTTCTACGCAAAACGTAGCTCATGGCAGTACTGGCATATGCAGTTGTTTGGGGAAGAATAAGAAAACATTTCTTCTATCTTACAGGCCTTCCTAGGGATAATTTTGCAACAGCTTTCGCAGTTTTATTGGAAGAGTGAACATTTTGAAGTAGTTTCACAGCAATAGTCAGCACACTTCTATTACACCGTTGTAATTCTGATATACTATATAATATTTTTACAGCATTTCAAGTTAAGGAACTTTTTTTTCCTGAATTCATTATTGCTTTCAATGGAAAAGTGCTTCAGCATTATTTAATTTTTCAGCTTTTAAGGGTGTTTCTTCCAGAGCCGCACTGTACTTCTCCTGCATTAAAAATAAAAAATGGAAAGGGAAGAGACACAGCTTTCAGGGCTCGCTCTGACATTAGCAGTCAAAGCAGCAGGCAGATATCTGACATTTCTCTTCAGAAAGGGAGAGGTACTGTGTTTTTGTAGGCATAACAAGTGAGATACGAATGGGGACCACAACTTTTAATTGCTCTGCTTTGTAAAGCAGACTTTGATGTATGCTCAGCCTGTGTCACGGTTGGAAGATTTTTTTTGTGGGTATGGCAAGTTAAAAGTGCAAGGAAAAAAGCAGCAAAATTTTCTTTGAAAAGGAGCTTGTGTGTTTTACTATATTAGCTTTGGAGACATGCTTTCACATTACTTCTTAATTAATTAAAACTTAAGCATATGATAATTGTAATTATCCTTTGTTAGCTAATATCTCACTTAACTGACTATTTTATACTCACATTGATATTCTGCTGCCTTCTTCTTATCAGCCCACTTTGTTTTAAACAGGAAACATTTCATATGGTGAGGGACTAAAATAATTCCTGAGTGTGAAGATCCTTAACGATTTGGTTGTGTGGCATGAAATGGAAAAAGCGTAACATTTCCCTCGGAGTGATTTTTCACAGAAAAAAATGGTGATTTGATGAAACTTAAGTATTTGGGGCAAACACATTCATTGCAGCCAGAGCTCTCCGCAGAGTGTGAAAACATTTTCTCCTTGGGTTGCCCAACTCCCCTGCTGCTACAGAAAAAGGCTTGCGGTCGCCCCGCTTTCCTGCAAAGCCCCTGCCTGCCTTTGAGTAATTTGGTTATTGAAAGCAGCCCTGTTTCCTTAGAAATCATGCAGGGCATGTTAGTTTTTCCTTGTATTGTACCATTGCAATAAATATGGATCTTTATTCCATCTTAGAAAGACTTTTTTTATTATTTCTGCTGCTCTTGCCAATATAAAAGTAATGCATTAGGCTGAACTATACATGCAGAAGTGAGGTAACAAACAGTATATAATATCTCTGTTCGCTGGGGACATTATTCTTTGCTCATGTCAGCATCAACAGAACTGCTTGCTCGGAGCGAGCACGTCAGGGAGCTGATGACAAATCTCTGTGGATATGCCTAGTCTCAGAATTAAGTTTCCCTTCTGAGGGATATTAAAAAAAGCACCAACAAATGCAGCTATTTAAGAAGACTCCCAAATGTATGGGAGACAATCAGGTTAGGGAAGTGTGTAATATCTGCTAAGGTATTTCAGCAGGAAAAGCTACTTCGCAAGCAACTTTAGAAATAGCTCAGGAATTTAGATAAGAAGAGCATGCACTTCTTGTGCAAAAAAATTGGCTTCAAAATTACAAAGTGTATAAGCACAGGGCTAACTTCAAACAAATCAATGCTCTCACGAAACCGAAGCCTAAAGTGAATCATGTAATTTGGCTGTGTTCATTGCTTTGCTTTTGGATGTGACACCTATCAATGCAAGACACCGAAATCAAACACTCCACTGCATTAAGAGGGTTTTTGTTCTTGGGAATCCCTCTGAAATAAAAGGGATGTAACAGTGGAGAATGATACCCAGCACATCAGCGTATAAAATCTGGTTTCCATTAAAACCAGCGGTACCTTTGATGTTAATATCAGTAGGGTAAAGATTTCGCCGCCTTTCAAGCTGTGACCCCAACCAGACAGACTGGGATTCTCTTTCCTCAAAGGTGAATTATGCCCCGACCGGCCGTTGTGCAAACCGATTCCCCTTTAATATCAACTTCTCCCTTCATCTTAATCAGTTTTTCTCAGCAAGTCCAGTGTTGACCTTTCCTACACTTTATTTAACTTTCTTTAAGTCATTTTATTAATTTATTTATGAAGTAAGGTTTTCCAAAGGCTGAATTCCCTGATGCTAATTTTGATGAGCGTGTGTATGAGCGAATGGAAACCTCTTGCTCTGTTGTACTTAGGTGCTTGGGACACCCAGGTCACTGAGTACTGTGTTTTCTTTCTTTGTGGATTTATTGGATTTATTCTGTGTGAAGGTGGTGATTTACGTATTAATAGGAAAAGCCACCACAAATAATCTACACGGTCCAATAATAATTGACTCTGTGTCAGCTCTGTAATGCGAAGGGGCCCAAGGTTTCATTACCCATTTTGCTGTAAAAGCAAAGGGTGCTGAATGAGGACTGAATTTCCTGTGCTGTAACACCGCTGCCTCAGGCCACTTTCAAACCACAGTTGGATCACTCTGCTGCTGTGGTTTCCACACTGGCTTTGATGAAAAGGAAGGAAATAGCAAGTTGGGCAGAAATTACAGATACCCTTGTGAGAAGAGTAGGAAAAACCAAAGAGATTCAAGATCGGGTTTAGTGGATATTTTAGTTTTAGGGAGTCAAAAGAAGACAGACTTGACAATAGCTAAGCGTTGTTGAAAAGATCAGCCTCGTAGACAGTATTAGACGTTATCCCAGTATTCTAAACAAGCCCCCCATATTTTATAATTGGCTTTTTAAGAAATATTGAGTAGAAGATTAAGTAAGTTCTTTTAAAGTTTTGGTGATTATTAGAATAAGGAAAATGGAAAAGCGTATTAAAGACATAGAATCATAGAACCATAGAATCATTAAGGTTGGAAAAGACCTCTAAGATCATCAAGTCCAACCGTCAACTAACACCACCATGCCTCCTAAACCAGGCCCTGGAGTGCCACGTCTACACCTTTTTTGAACGCCTCCAGGGTTGACGACTCCACCACCTCTCTGGGCAGCCTGTTCCAATGCCTAACCACTCTTTTGGTAAAGAAATTCTTCCTGATGTCCAATCTAAACATGGAACAGGTATTCCAAAAAGAGCCTTTGGGGTTTTGGATACATCTATTTATGCTGGCTAGAAGGAATTTAAAGCAGAATAGAAAGCCTTATATCACATTTTTAAGATGGATGAAGCCAGTTTGGCCTTTGGACAGAGTAGGAGCTTCATTATTTTACAGGAAATTTGGAGGAAAAACCAGAACTTGCATGTGACTTCTCAGTAGGTCAGCAGATAAGGATTGGCTTGCTTTGAAAATCACACTGTCAGCTGTATTTCAGTGAATTTGTGCTCTGAACTAACAGGTTGTCTAATGACGCTTACTTACGGGAGCATTAGAAAACAGGGCACAAATCTCCAAAAGGCTGTTTAGAGTAACAATGTATGAACCGTGATGAGAGCTCTGAGTAAAGCAGAGGTGGACTTTACAGCCAAATTCCTCATATTCTGAAAGAGAAGATAAAGGCTGTGACTTGGTTTTGGTCTTAGATGTATACATGTGCCTTTCAAGAGTGCAGGGGTACGGATAGCAGGTGAGTTTTTTTAAAAAATAGCTAAGGTCATCTTATTTACTGTAATTACATTGAAAAATGGGAGGTGGAGTTTTTCTATCTTTGGCTCAAAGTCTTTAGAGAAAACAACTGGTAAAGGAGTTGTTATCTTTACATCCTCCCATTGACCATAGCAATAGTACAGTACAGGCCTTATTCTGCTACTATGCAGAGAAAAGCTTTCATACTTTCTGCTGCTTCTAAGCTGCTGTATCATTCTTGCTCCACTTAGTGTGTCCTGTGAAGATCAGCTGGACTCAGCGCTGCAGGAAGACATCCAGGATTTCTGCCCTTACCTTTGTATCCCACAATACAATATTTTTAACCTCTGATGCCAGTAGACCTTTTTTTAACGCACCTTGCTTGTTTCTTTGTGAGCAAACACGTTCTCCATCTTAATGGCCTTTATTTCAAACGAGAGAACACTGAAATGAGGAAGGACAAAAGTCTGTGCAAGGAAGCAGAGTGGTTAAATGTTACTTCTGAGACACTGCGGGGAAAAGGGCATGTAAGTGTTGTGTCCTTCTCCAGATCATTATTAAAAGGCGATAGGCAGGAATATTCCGCCAGTTGCCACAGACCGGATACATCAAAAATTCCTGCGCTGTTATGTCAGACATGGGTCATGCACGCCCACATGTCCATGCACGCAGGGTGCTCGTTTGCAGGAGCCAGCAGAAAGCCCTCCTCACTGTCCTCCCACTCACCTGGGCAGGTCTCGCACGTTCCTGGAACGTGGACCATGCCAGGGACCGTGCCTGACCCCGGCAGTGGAGGGCCGCAACCCGGCTGATACTTTGCAGACCTCAGTCTGGGGTTGGTCCAGCTGCTGGAGGAGCCTCCTGATCTCTTTGAACCTCTCCTTTGGCTTCCTGTATCAACGTCTCCCTCCTCCTCTTCTGGGTGGTTTCACACCTCTGTTATCACAAGGGAACCCAGAGGAGGACCCTTTGAGCTGGGGAGTTGAAAGCAAATAACTCAAGCTAAAACTTTCCCATCTTGCTCTTGTTTGACAAGTGGGTACACCTTGTCCCTCACAGCTCAATAAACCTCAAGAACATTAATTGGCAGGTTTGGGGAATTAGAAGGCTTTTATTTGCGCTGTGACAGGTGGCCATTGCACAGAAATGTGAGAAGAAACCATCCAAAAGTAGTTACTGGTTGCTAACAGACTGGCAAAAGGTTTGAAGGGAAGCAGGAAAATGTGGTGGCAGAGGACACAAGCCAAGCCAGGATGCTCTGCCAGTAGGAGAGCAAGGAGAGCAACCAACCTGTTCCTGGAGTTAGCGGAGCCGTGTGTTTTAGTGATGTTGTTTTCCTTCCTTTCCCATCCTACTTGCAGTCACTATTTACTGTGACTGTGCTATAAATAATGCTGGGGAGTGAAAGCTGTTTTCAGTCCAAGGTACATATCCAGGAAAGCTCATCAAATTCAGATGCGTTTCTTGAGCTGAATGATCTTCCCACCAGAGGGCAAACATGTAAAGATGACTCTCATCTTTTGAGCTTGCAGCAAAATGGGCAGAGTTATAAATATTTTAACCTTGCTTCTGGTTTCACTGACAATGTATGGATCACATATTACGGTGGGTATCATAGCGGTAATCTCACTGTCCTGCTCTTCAGGGAGCAATGTCTGCTTCCCATTGAACTGACAAAGCCTGGGGTTTTCTGGAAGGTGTTTCTCAATGCTTTCTAGAAGGGGGGAATGTCCCCACCCATGAACCTGAGGGGGGTTATGCAGACAGAGAGCACCGCTTCAGTCCTTTGACGTATCTCCATCTTAAATCATCATCTTTAAACAACCCCAGAAAACCCTCTCCTCATAGCTGGTACACAATGCAGCAAACCAGAAAGCCTGTTTATTGCAGCCTCTACATAAATATATACAAGGCCAAGGTCTGAATATTTTTGAAGGTCTTTTTTACTGCTGTGTTCTGCATGGCTCCCTTCCAGTGCGTGCCTGGTGCTAGTGTGTGCGTGAGTCACAAACTGATTTTAGAAATCAGAAGCCTTAGGGACTCTATACATATTTGCTGGCCACAGGTTGTCTAGACTTCGGGAAATGAGTGTGGTTGTTTTGGCCCGGTGTCTTGAGATTTATTTTCCAGGACATATCATTCACCCAAGAAGAATGCAGGTGAGACTTCACTTCCGTAGGTCTGAAACTTTGGGGTTGCTGTATTGTTTTGTTCTGCAAGAGCCACAGAGTTAGGAAGGGTCTTGCATTCACCTGCGGAGCCAGCTCTTCTCTTCCGTTTTCCGTGGGGTTGGTCATGTCTTGAAGTTAATTTCAGGGCAAATCAGGTCATACACACACACACATAAAAAATTAGGAGCTCTGTACATTTGCGTATCCATAACTTGCTCAGAATAGAGAAACTGCTGGTGTCAGTTTGAGCCAGCGCCTGCTGATGGTGCTCACCTGTGCAGAATTCAGTTTAAGGTTTCTAACAGGGATTGGATATTCATAATTTTAATCCTGTTTTTTAATAATGCCTCGTTTTTAATGTGTGTCCATTAATAAGGCATTTTTAATAAAGTACACTCTGAAGACCTAGTTTCAAAAATCAGTGGAAGATATTGGGAGAGGGAATCATTTTGATATTGGAATACGTCTGCAGTCCCCACTGAACATCCAGCCCCAGAAATGCACTGGTGGCCAGGCTGATGTTTAAGGCTGTATCAGAGAAAGCTTCACCAGTGACACGGCATGGGTGCTCAGAGCAGTGAGATGGGTCGGTAGCCCATTATAACAGATCAACCATTCTCTCTATGGACCATTTCCTAAGGCTTTCCAGACATCCAACAGAACCTTGCTTGCCTCTTCTCCTAATTTTTGACACACATGCTTTTACTGGTTATCGCTGACCCAGTGAGGAGGACACGAAGGATGTTTTCGTGGGGCGTAGGCAGTCACCATTAGGACCTGAGGTATCAGCCTCACTCCAGAAGAGACACTGGGAACAACCAGAGGTAGCAGAGGTTTCCAATGAGAGGGAGAGGAAGGAAAATAGCACCGATGCAGGAACAGGAAAGTGCCCATGCTGGAAGTAATGGCACAGGAGAGAGGAGAGCACATAGCCCAGCAGCAAGAAGCGGGAAGTGATGCTCCTGCATGACTTGTTCTGATTTCTTCTGTTCTTTTTACTCTTTAGCTGCCTGCCTCCTTCTTCCTGCTGAGAGGAACAGAATGTGCCATGGGGAGTGATGAAAGCAGGAAAACATCTCCTTCAGGAGCAAGTAAATTCAAAGGGAGCTCTTTCCTTTGCATTGCTAATCTCTGTGGCATATACAGCTCCTGAATATACAATCCATTTTAATAAACCTGTGGGGTACATGCAATTGCCTGTTTTAATGTGGTCAGATGTCTCAGAGCATCTTTTTAATTTATTCAGTCCATTTTCCACAATCTTTCTAAATTTATTTCTTAAATAGTCATTTAAGAAGTTATTTTCCCTTTCTTGCCAGCTCTTAGATAGATAGGTGGCTCTGGTTATTCTGAATTTGCTACGGCAGTTGCTGGAGGACTATTACAAGATGAACTTTCCAGTTAATACAAGTATTCTGTATTGGTTACTTGTATTAGTCACCAGTCATAGCCTGAATTGACATCGCATACATTAACCTTCTCACTCCTCCTGATGGGGTATTAGGAAGTTACAACGATGTATCTCAAAACAACCGTAAAAGGCTTATGCCTTCTGAAGAAACATGAATTACATTACAGTAATCAGCATTTTCTGGAGAATGTTTTTTATCCATTAATGTCATATCATGAAGCTTGAAGACTAATAAGAAGTGTTTGGAGAACAAAACACTCTCAGTAAGAAGAACTGTATAATTTCTGGAGTTCACTTATGTTACAGGCTGTTTTTGCACAGAATGATAGAGAGTTGACCTTAACACAGCTTATTCCTGAAGACCTCCTAAACAAAGCATAATTACATTTTCATTTATTAGCTTCACCTGCATCTCTTTCTAAAGCACAATTGTCTTATAAACTCCTATTTTCTAGAGATAAATACCATGCCCCTATAAGGCTGTGCATCTTTCAGATGGAGGAGGTGTCCTGTCATCTGAGAAGCTGCTTTTGTTGATTATTTAAATGTTCGACCAGAAATGGTCCTAGCATTACAGTGTCCCATTAGTGGCATATTTGCAGCTTGTAAGTAAACATTAAATAAACTACATGAAGGCGCAAATCCCTACAGAGCAAGGCAGGCTTCCCAGCTCGTTCACCACCATCCCATGCACTGCGTGTCTCATCATCGTTACCTAATAAGCACCTTATGGTGAGGCCCTGGTGAACTTCTGCTTCTCAGAGTTTCAGTGCTGGGATCAAACGGTGGCTCCCAGGTGTGAGGTACAGCCTGCATATGGGATGTGTCCTACTGCAATTTGAGACCTCTTGCCGTAACCCCGTGCATCTATTTTCCAAATTACAGCATAAAAGAAAGATTTAAAGCAAGATGCATTAGAGTCCGTATATGTATAAAAACACGTGAGTGCCCAGTGACTGAATGTATTCTCTTTTATGATGTGAAGTGTTTTCATAGAAGAGAAAAAGAAGCCCCCCTCCTAGAATTACTGTAATTATAGTGATATGTGCATATGTTTCTGAATGATTTGTTGTCATTAAAGGGGATGTTCAGGCTAGTCTCCAGATATCATATGTATGAAATAAAACAAAATGGTTTTGTAAAGACATAAGTACATTTGTACCACCCTAATTTTATAGGAATATATTTTATGGTTTATTAGTTATATTTTTATCACCAGCATGTAGGATTCTTCTGCAGTGTATATACTTTTTAAAAAATATTTTTATAAAATATGGAACCTTACCAGTCCAGTTAAAAAAAATTGCTTTTATTTTTTGTATATTTTTAGGCATAATTCTCCACTAGGAGTTGCAATGGCAAAGAAAGTTGCAACTCCTTGTGCCCTTTTTCTTCACTTTCTTCTGGATTTTTGGAGAGAAATGCTAGAACTCCCATTCCTAATCCATAAGAAATACAATTTTCTGATGCAGTCTAAGCTGTTGCTTTGCTGCTGTTTTGCTACAACGCAGGCTAAACCACAATTACTAACCCCAGGGGACTTACAATGTAAGTACTTATAACAGACAAAATGTAAAAGACGAAAGGCACATGCAGAGAGAGAAATTACTTTCTTCAGGTCACAAGGCAGATGTAGCAGCAGAGCTGGGCCTAGAAATCTGTAGGGCCGCATCCTACAACCCGCTGGCTTGCTAGACTGCAATATACTGTACAGTTTTCAGGGCTTTTGCTTTTGTTTTCATTCTGTTACCTGCTATCATACATAAACGGTCTTTAGTTTTTCTCAGCACGCCTTATTTTCAATAAAAATCCAAGCGGAACATACAGCTTTCTATTAAGAAACATGGATTTTGTATATAAGCTTCAACACAGCATAGTATTTTTCCCATATGACAGTCAATTGCTTAGAAATAAAATAGTTTCTCCGACATAATAAGGGGTAGTAAAGATAAATATTCATATAGCATGACATCCTGTGTCTTGAGAGACATTATCAGTTTTTAAATTCACTGTTCAAATGGACACATGGTGTTTCATACAAGTTGCCACAGTGATACCACATCAAAACCTGAACAGGTGCTGACTGCATACAAGTGAATTACAGAAGAAAATTATAGCAGCAACTGTGAGGGTGACGGGGTGTTTGAAACACCCTAGAAAACTGGTAGATGTACTGCTGAGAGACATCAATGTTGAAGACAAGTCCATAACGTCTTCTAAATATGAGACGCTGGGCTGGATTCTTCCTCCCTTTAGACTGCGCTGCATCCTACAGAGATGATGGTAGGAGGTAGGAGCCTGATGATGCTTCAGCATTTTCATGATGGGGTATGCTGGGCTGAGTCAGCCTCTGGAAGGACTTGGGACTACGAAAAGGTACCAGTTGGGTAAGGGACATTGCGCAGGTGAGGAGAGCTGGAGGGCAGCAGCCCTCCAAGCACTGCTGTGCAGCGCTGCCTTGCAGAGGGCAGTGTAAAGGCAAAGTCCAGGAGTGCGTCAGAAGCTGAGGACCCAACCAAAAAAGTCCTTTGCCAACTGGTTTGCATCTTGGCTGCTCTACCAGTCCGCCTGCGCTGCCCATGTGCTCAAAAATGTTGCAGCTTTATTCACATTTCTGAAAAAACCCAAGAAAATCTCAATTAAATAAGCTTTTTATAACAAATGACAGTTTTGTGGCAATTTCATTCAGTGCTGTTCAGCATATAATTGGCACGTATTTCCGTAGGCAAAAGGGAAAAACCAAGAATGTAAATTACAGCTCTCACTCAGCATGGGGATCGTGTTTTCCCCGTGTTGCAGTGTAGCAAAATGAAATCCTGATCGTGCTATAAGCTGAGAGCACAAGTCCCTTACACAAATAACACAAATCCTGTGAGGGACTAAACTCATCTACAGTGTCACTCAGTGTAGCTAGGAAGCTCCCTGGAGGTGAACTTGACTACATAACTGATACCAAAATCTTCATAAAGTGATAGTCTGAAAAATAAGTATACTGACATGAAGTTTCTGACTCATCTTACCCTAATGACTTCCTGGCTGTGTTTGCTTTGCTTGCAAGAGAATGGGGAAATTTTAAATGATAACAGCCTGGGGTCAATTTATTTTCCTTTTGTCCCCAAATTCTGCATTTTTTTGCCGAGAGCGCTTGTAGCAGAATAAAATTAATTAGTCAGTGCAGGTCTAGATTTTATCGTGCAAAAACCAGCACAATCAACAATATTTAATAATCTAACTTCCAAGTCAGAGCTGGAATAAGTTCTGCAGAAACTCCTTCTTGCCATTAAAATGAGCGGTAACAGGGGGAGAACTGGTGTGTACAGTCCTACCAGAAACAGCCTGTAAAAGATTCCCAATTCTAATGTACAGTGAGGGTTTTAAATATTAAATACAAAGTTAATTTGACAGTAAAGAGAGGAGCTAGTTGACCCCACGTGCTGTCCAGGCTGGAGAGACACGGAGAATCTTAATGGAGAAGCAGCTCCCTTAAATGTTACACCATTTGGCCAGTAAGTCACTGATCCGCAACACTTACTTTAGTCATTTATTATGTGTGACACAGGCCTTTCAAGAAAATCCCTCCTATTTGAGGTTTAATATTTCATCCATTTCAAACGGGATAAGGTTAAGGCTTTGTTCATGAGATCTCAGCTTAGAGAGAATGTAATTCAAAATGCTGAAAATGACTTAAGCCTATATTTCTTACCTATAGATTTATAGAAAGTTTCTTATTGGGTCTGAACCTTTTTTTTTTTTTTTTCTCCTAATGTGAAGCAGATACAGTTAAATTTTAAAAAATTGAAAGTTTGCATAGAATAGCAAATTTTCTTTTCCCAAATGACACTGACTTGAATCTAAGTCAGCCTGGGCATATAATGCAATAAAAGATGTTTTCCTAGTGTTCATTTATATGTATATTTATGAGAATATATGGATATACAGACAAACACATACATAGTCAAACCCTGAAAGTGCCTTGTGGACAATCAAAATCTGCAATTTAAGAAGGGCAAATTGTTAATCAGAATTATAAGAGAAAAATATAAAGCATTGGTTAACTTGCCTACAGTCTTCGAGTGAGAAAGATGACATGGCATGTGGCACTTTGGGTAGCTGATAAAACATCATTTAGCTGGAAACAATATGCTAATTTTCAGCTTTCCTACACTACCAGTATCCTTACCTGTCTCTCCTACAAGCCCACTGCGGATCAAAGCAAGTGCACATGTGCTCCGATCCGCGAGGTTCAAAGTGCTTCATCTCCACCTGCCACTTGACATCTGTATATTTGCTCCGTTAAATCTCCCATATCAGCATGCTCTTGGTGACCGTGGTGTGCCGTCCCCCACCGTGCATCAAGGACTCGGTCCCCATGAGCTGCATGGGCATGGCTTTACCTCCATGGGAAAAAAACACGTAGGTTACCCTTTGAGGGCAGGGATGTAGATGTAGGGTAGCTGCAAAGGGCTCAAGCGTTTTCTCCCCTGAGCACACCCTGGCTCCCCAGCTGAGATCCGACCCTGGTGCCAGGAGCCGCCCGATGGCTTTTTTGCTCTTTACTGCCTACAGTGGAATGTGCAAATGGTCCCTCATGCTGGCCTTTTTCTTTCACATCTCTGCACATTTTCCACAATCTTCCCTTGCCCACGCTTCCCATGCGCTCCGTGACTCAGGCGCCTCCCTTGTCAAAGATCTGGAGTATCTGAGCAGCATGGTGCTGTTTTTCTTTTGACTTAACGAAAATCTGTGCTGTGCAGGAAGTCATGGAGAATTACAATAAATACATCAGAAAGTGAATGCAAATCACATTTCCAAATTGTGCTTATGCTAAAAAATACCTTAGTATTCAGTTTTAAAATGAAACCATATATTAGCTTTGGCTATACAAAATAGAATACATCTTAGAAAGTACTAGTTTCAATGTTTTTGCTATCCAATTTGAAAAAAACCTTCTATTTGCATCTATATTTTAAAATATTCCCACTCTGGAACTTTTTTTATGCTTTCCTTCATAGCCATGGGGGATATTTAGGGCTGTTACGGAAGCATTATTGAAAATGAAAATATAACTTTGAATGTAGGAATTAAGTTACCTTAGCCTTCAAAATTTACATGTGTTACTGGAAATTGCTAACTCAGTGCCACCTGAAACGCTTGTTTGCTAACTCAGCAAATGGGGAGTTAGTCGTACCTATTACCAGAACAATGCCTACACACGGAGATCTGCCTATTGAAAATCACTGGAGGGCATAAGAAAAATGAGGAAGGATGTTAGGACTAATTGAAACGAACTGCCACACTGCAGTTTTATTCCCCAGCCCAAGGGAGGCTGGAGAAACGGACTTAAAAAAATTGTGCAATGCAACGAAAAGCAGTTTATTCTTGTGTATCAATGGCAATTGAATCTGTGCTCTTCCAACAAGTAGCATTGTTGAGTAGGGAGAGTGTCAGTCACTCTGACCCAAACATGTAGTTTTTGGAGGGTAAAGCCAGCAACTTGGGTTCCTCCCAAAAAGGAGCAGAAGCTGATGGAGCTTGCTTGGGCACAGCACTGGCTGCCAGGTCCTGGGCTGGTCCTGGTGTGAACAACTCTGGGGCCAATCCCTTGCTGGGCAGACCACATTGTAGTCAAATCCAACACTGGACTCCAGACCAGACTGTAGGTCACCTTGCCGGGGTGGTGGGGGGACCTGTTGCCAGCAGCAGCCTTGCGCTGCCTGAGTGCTGTGGGATGGTGCCCAGGGGGTGAGGGCACTGCCCCATGCTGGGGTCTCATCAGCTCCCCACTCATACCCCCACTCCCCGGCACCTTTATATGAGTCACATCCAGAGCTTCAGCTTCCTCATCCTAACAAAGGGCTGTTGAGAAGTTGAGCAGTTGGGTTTTTGGTTTTGTTTTGGTTTGTTTTTTTTAACTTGAGGAGTCCACAGAGTCCACATCAGTGAGATATGAACTGAGGGTGCTCTTCAACCTACTTATCACCCATGCCCCAGAATCATTAGAGAACAACACCCTGAAGATGAAATGTCAGCTTTTGTACTGACAGATGAATCAGTACGTACTACATCGCGGCACCAAATAAAAGTGGGGGTATAGAGAAGACAGAGCCAGACTCTGCTTGGAGGTGCACAATGAAAGGTCAAGAGGCAATGGACACAAGCTGCAATGAGGACATCCCTGCTGGAAATAAGAAAACCCATCATGAAGAGGCACAGTGCTGGATGCCCACGATCTCCTTCCTGACTATTTTCAAAATGCTGCTGGATGGTGCTGAGCAACCTGCCCTAACCTGGCAGACAGCCCTGCCTGGAGCAGGGAGCAGGAGATGAGACCTCCACGGCCACATCCAGCCTGATGGACCCTCAGGACACCCAAGAGAGGATGTGTTCCTTCACCCCTTGCTGAGTTCATCCTATGAGTGAAGGGTGCTCACCTCTTACAGGCTCAAGATCACAGTAGTGATGACATGAAAAAATAATATAGCTTTTTTTATAAAACCCGCAAATCAGGCAGTGACGGCGTGCATGTTTCTTGTCTGATATCTGAGCATCTTTTTGTCTTTCCTCCCTCCCCAATGGTGCATCAGGAGCTAACACTGCCTTCATCCAGACAGCAGGGTGCTGGGGTTGCTGCGGTGGTGATTTAAAGCTGCAGCTGTTCCCTCTGCTGCTGTTGATCTGCTCATGCCTTAGATGCACAGTTTCCAGCCGTACTTGCTGTTCCACAACAGCTTTTAGTGCTCTTCTGGGGACAGTGCTGGGTGGTATAACGGGTAACAAGCTCAGCCTCCCAACACAATTTGCAATGTTCTTGAAGTTCAGTGGAGATTTGTTTCTATATATTCCTCTTTCCCCACTCGAGTCCCTCTTCCTTCCACCCAGGCTGTTTATAATCACTTTGGCACCATCAAGGCTTGTGTGTCCAGTCACTTCCAAAGGCATCAAAGGACAGACACTAGCACTGTAGCAGTCCCGTCCTGGTAGGAATGCAGGGCTAACATGTAAGATCATCTGAGCTCCCCACACTGGGATTTAACCACCTTCCCTCCCTGTTTTCTGGTGTTGTGTCAGCTCAGGATGAAAGCAGAAACCGAAGCTGTAGCTGCAGTGCCTTTGGTGTGAATGTGCAACCTTAATTAAAATCTCCATCAAATCACAGACCTGCCTGTGCTCAGACTATTACAATATTATCCATTCCCTATGCTTCTGCTACAGTTCCTTATGGTATTTCAGTTTTCTCATTAAATCCAGACCAAATAGCCCAATTTTTTCACATAAATTTTAACAGGTTACAGGTCTGCTAGTTTCCTCGCAGGCAACTCGTTTGACATGTTTGTCTTAGTTTCTAATTACAAAATCCAATTTACTCTAGTATCTTAGAGCTTGTTACTAATTTCATTTTAATGCAAGGAAACTGAATGGAGCTTAAAGGATGTACATATTTTCACTCCTCAGGAACAGACCATATAATGATTTACCTGGCTTGGTCAGTACTAAATACAGGCTGAATTTTCTACTGCTCTGCCCCTTCTATGCCAATATCAAAGTCAGCTACTTTAAATTCAAAGATGTGCTGAAGGTCACAAACATAGTGTGTTTTTCCACAGTTCTCTATGGCAAGGTATATTATAGAGGCAGAAAAATCCATTCCGTGCACCAGTTTGTATTACCCAGGGAGTGCTGCTTGAAACACTGTGTTGACCTTTGGTCCACCCTTGAATCAGGATGGGAGAGGTTTTTTTTTTTTCCTCTAGACAGTTACTTCAGAACAGAGTATTGTCCTGAGCATGCACATTAAACTTGTACGCAGGATGGGTGGCGTCAGGCTGTGTTCATCCTTGCTCATCTGGACATACTTGTTGGTGTAACTTAGGGCCACTGGACACTGTGAAACATCAGATTGCAAAGGGTTGGTTATGAAGTCAAAACCCATGTATTTTTCCATTGGATCCAAACAATAAAGTCAGGGTCAACATTTTGTTTGTTAGCAAGATCCCCTAAAGGTTTGTACTCTGGTTTAGTTCATTATCTAGCAAAGAAAAAAACTTGTTAAAGTAAACTGTGCTATTAAAGCGCTAAAAGTCATTACCAAACAGAAAGTTTATGCTCATGGTTGCTTGCCTGGTTGTGGAAGCTATAGTGGATTTTAAAAAAACCACCTGTCACATCCATGCAAAATCCAGAAATTCTGAATAAAAACTGGATGTTTGCTGGTTTCCCCTACTCAGACCCTGGGGAAAATTCTGTAAGTGCTGATCGTCTGGAAATACTGATAATTTAGAGCTCTTTCTGGAGTTAACAGCCACAGCAGTTCCCCAGCACCCAACTATTCCTGTTGCTGATTTTCCCTGAATTCACTTTAAAAAAATGTTTTTACATTCTTTTATTACCAGATGCTCTAGTGACTATAAATACCACCTTGAAGGGACATCTACTAAGCTGTTTTGCTCCGACAAATGGGAAGAAACAGAGAAGGAAGTTACTGCTGCCCTTTCACTGTTGAGGCAGTAGCCCTACACACTACGTGCAGGACTTCTATTGATGAATTTCCTGGCACTTTTGCAGAAGAAGGGGTTAAGTCAGGAGGTGACTCAGCCCAGTCCAAGGTGGTTGCAGCACTCTTTGGTTTGTGTCTGGAATTGCTGAGAGTTTTTGCTTCACAGTGTCTATTCCCCCCCCCTCTTTTCTGAAGTCTTTTGACCTTTGGTTATGTTATAATTCAGCGGATCGCAGCTAATTAATTATAAATGATCCAGTTACTTAATGAACTAGTGCACAGATCAGATGAAGCTTAACTGTGGCGAAGTCATAGCTTAGAGCATCACACAGCTGCGCCTGGACTGCTGTCACCATCCTGGCTAACTCTCGCTTGCAATTAGTCCACACTTCACTGCAATCTCTAGTACGGATACACCTTCTAGTAGAAGTGACTTATTTTTAGACAAGAGAGAAAGCAGACAAGAAAGAATAAAGTCTATATAAAAGCTTACTAAAGAGCATATGTTGTATGTGCTGAATGACTCCAGTGCTGAATATGAAAGGTGGGGTTTTAGTTAGTGCTCAGCGTTAATCCAATGCCATTCCTAGCAAATTGATAACTGGCTCAAAGGGCAAAATTTTGGTCAGTGTTGAGCATGTTTGGAAATCCCACAAAAATGGACAGAGTCTCTAGAAATCTGAAGCAGCAGCGCAGGGAGATGAAAGGCATGGACTCCACGAGAAAAATAGTATTGCAGGTCTAACACATCCTGATACTGAGTTCAGAATAAAACTGTGAGGAAAAAGGAGCTGCAGGAAAAATTTAAATCAGTGCTGAGCATTTCTCTGTGAAAGATCTTTGCTTGGAAAAAAACCAGTGATAATTATTATATTATCATTTTCCCCATATTCATATAAATGCTAAGCAGAATTCCCCTGGAGTACATTATTCAGATTAGCACTTCTCACTGCAAGGGGACACAATGTTAATTCAGTCTCTCTTCTGTCTTTATAATAAATTACTAAGCCACCATCAGACAAAAACAGCTTTGTTTTGGAAAATGACAGTTTTTTCAAATAACTTTAATGCCTAGATTTGAAATTGCTCTGTATTTAAATGCCACTTATTATAAAGGCAATTGTACTGCTTAAATATTTTTTGTGAATCAGAAATATTTGCTTTAATTTTATTCAGGACAAGTGGATGTGCTTAATGCAGCGTAATGAAGAGAAGTGTCATACCTGTATGAAGTCATGTATCTTCATTCACTTAGGAGCCTTCATGATTCTTGAAAAGACACAAGAGTTTCCAAAGAGTCTTCTTTTCTGGGGATAAATAATGCACAATTTCCATTAAAACTAACAAAACACTATTAAAATTATGTTAATGTTTCTTTAGTCTCATTCCTAAGATTATAACTTTTTCAGTGCTTTCATATGTGCAAATGGGGCTTTGCTTCCCCTGCTATTTAAGGCACGGCTGATAGTAAGAGCCATATTCTCATGTAACAGGGGTGTTTGGCATGACTGCCATCATTTGCCTCTCTCCACTCACTGGTCACTTGTTCCCAAATTCTGGTCAGAAGTGTCATATGGTGGCTGTTCCTCGCAGTGATGGGCTGCAGACACCCAACAGTCCACGGTTCAGTGATTCTGCCAGGGATTTACGCTGGATGGGGAAAGAGGGGGAGTGGGATGCTAACATTGGGAATATCATCTGCTGGCTGGCCAGGCCAGATGCATGGTGAAAGGAACAGTTTTGATGCCAGTTTTTGGTGCTTGATCCCAGTGGGGAGGTTTAATCACTTGAAAATACATTCAAGATGTAGCCTACATTTACCTTATGTTTTGTTTGCCAGCAGCTCGTGATTTGAATGGCTCTATTTGCAATTAAGACTTGCCCTGCCTCTCAGGTACTCATGCCCAGATGTCTGAATTAAAGGGATCAGATAATTCATAGGTTGTGGGCTAGACATTTTGTAGAGCAGTCACCTTCCCAGGTAACATATCCTTTTATTTGAACTCTTTATTTGAACATTTTTGATCAGGTGCAATAGCTCCAATCCTAGAAATGAGTGCTCCGCTGGTGAACAGGATGAAAGCAGGTCTGTTACTGAGCAAATGTCCTGAGAAATCCTGGGAAACCCAATAAAACCTAATGCATCTGTGTGGTGGTATTAGCTTCTGCACATGTCTCTGCACCAGTCTCTGAGGGCAAACTTTGCTAATTAGAATTTGAGTTAGAATATTTCATTAGAACTTTTTTTTTGTGCTTTTGCAGTGTATTTCTTCACAAAGTATTCCCCAAACATTGAGAGTCACAAACAATTTAATACACGTTAATAGATGGCATGAGCATGTTAAGGGCATGATCAGTGTATGGTATTTTAAGCACACTAGGAGGTATTACAGATGACTATAAATCACAACTAGAAGTCACCCGCTTTATTCTTTTACATTATGCAGTGATTGGCTACCATTTATTAAAATATTTTTAAAATATCCTTACCCTTGTAAGCTGCTGTCAATGGGCTTATAATACTAAGTAACTAAAATGCAAAATTAAAGTTATCTGAGTATACTTGTTCCTGTTACATCTTGTTACCTTCTGATCATACTTTACTTCTGTCAAGATCATTTTAAGTTCTCACTCTGCATTTACTTAGTTGCAGTTCCTCCCACCTTGATGTCACTTGAAAACTCAATCAGCTAATGCTTTTTCTATCGTACAGGTTATTAGTGAAAATATTAAGTAATACCAGGCACCATGCAATCAAAATGACTTCAATTATAGATATTAAATGCTTTTAATAAAATATTGATAATTGAAGGCAGCACTTTTCTGGGTGTGACATCAGTTAATCTGTAATTTAGGATACTGTTATCAGAAATTTTCAACCATGGTGCATGAAGACATCTGCCAGTATAAAATTCTCACTGTGCTCAGTGTGCAAGGAGCAGATGAAGTGCTTGTGCAAAGAGCTGAGGGCTGAGTCTCTCCTTTAGTCCCGTCATGCTCCGTGTGTGTGAGCATTACTGTGGCTCCATCGCCTGCGCCAGGGAGCAATGTAATGAGGGACTCATTATGGAGCAGTTTGGGGAAGGAGCTGAGGGTGGCAAATTGATGCAATCTCACCTGGATCCTCAGATGTAGATGACTTGCAAAGCTGCTACGCAGCAACTCCGGCTGCCACATTGCCCCGCAGGAAAGGGCAGATAAGGTAGTAGCCTGGATCTGGGGCAGTGGTTAATGCTTTCAGAGCAGTGTTGATGTCCACCTGGACAGCTTAGCAGGTCCTGAGGAAGACAGACCAGAGGAGGAGGGCACAGTCACAATCACAAAGGGAAAACTGCTTACAAATACAGTTCATTCCCCTGCCCTCTTAGATGTAACCCCCACTGAAGTTTGACCAAAGAAGGAATTGTGGGTTATGAATGAGTTGGAATCACTTATGATTAATTTACAGCTTATCTTTAGTAAGTGTATTTTCACATGTATGTACACAGATCTATGGCGTACACATACAATTTTTTTCCCTCCCCTTTTTCAATGGCTTCCAATTCTCTTACATTCAGAATTTCCTGAACTGAGATTCTTGTCTCTGGTTTGTTCTGTACCCTTCACATGATGAATTATGCCATTTTCAGAGTGCGATTCATGAAATACAAACTGTTCAGCAAAGCAGTAAAATATTTTTTTCTCTGCAAGCATTTGCTACTGGAATTTAAACAAAAATCCTTTGGGTTCCACTGTGCTGAGAGACTTAATATCCTGTCACACTTTTTCTTATATTTAAAAATTAATGACTTGTATTTGCAGTCAGTCTTGCATCAGAACATTATCGCTTGCAATTAATTCCTTGTAGCCTCTCTCAGTGATGCTCCTTGCCCTTATTTCTGATGATGATCCAATTCTCAGACTCCACTGAGACTTCAAGTAATCGAGACTGAGGAGGTTCTTTCATTTTTTACAAGCTGATTTATTCACTCCTACTAAGCATTTGTTCCAGTTGGCATCTCCTGTTCTCTGATATATATATAAAAAATACAGATCTATCTATATACACAGGCATATATATATATATATGCGGTTAATTAAATGTTGCAATACAGGATGACCTTCACAACAAGCTGTTTGATTACTGGGATTCATTCCATTAGACTGAAATGAGTCCAGACCAAGGAAAAAGGTACATACTTCACTTTGGATAGTGTTATTTTGGCAGCTTCTTTGGGAAGTCTGTTTGTTGTCCTCGCCAATGCTGGCTTCAAAGTAACAGAAGGAAAGCACATATCAGTAAGGCAAGAAAATAAAAGTCATTTGGTCAAACTGCAAAGACATCTAGTGTTGGGGCAAAGTAAATGATATGTCTTGCCTTGAGTGAAGCCTATTCATGTTGTGTAAATTATAATTTCCCAACTCCCTTAATTTATTTCCAATTTTAGCCCACTGAGCTAGATTTCCCACTGCCTTTTCTGATGTGGCAGACTTAAACACTGTTGTTCAAACTCAGGAGCGTCCTGCTTTGCCCTTACTAATATAACTGCATGAGATGCAAAGCTATTAACCCAAATCTTTTTCTAAACATGCTTTATACCAGTGGGTAACTGCACTCAAGAAGATATGCCAGCATGTACCTAATTTAAGTAACACAAATCATTCATATACATATAGTAAATGTTTAACTACCTTCATTAATAGGTTTCTTAGCAAAGAGGCAGTTAGAGGTTTTGTAGCAATGCAAGAACCAGGGGGTTGAAAGGCTGCTTGCAAAAAATAGATAAGCCTTGTACCTCATGGCCAGTAATACTGAGGGAGAAACAAAGATTTCTTTATGCAGCATGAGGAAAAGCCGTGTTTTACTGCAGGATTTAAGACGAGAAGTAGCAGACAATAACTTTAAAAAGAAAATATGCTACCTAGAGTCAAAATCACACACTGAATAAAAGGCCATAAAGACATTACCTCGAAAAGCCAAAGAACAGCAACATGAATACAGAGAAGGAATGTGTCTGCACCTTCTTTAGCCAGGGCTAAGCAAACTGTAGGGAATAAAACAAACCCAGCTTCCCAGAATCAAGCTCCAGGCTGTCTACACTTCCTTGAATTATGAATCAGATTCCCAGATGCAATCTGGTGCAATGCCAGTGCAACCAGTGGTGCCATGAATGGGGTCTCCCACGTGTATGCACGTGTACAAGGTCAGCCAGTTAGAAACTCCACAAGGAATATCCTTCCCATGGAAAATAACAACCCAACAAAATGTTCTGCAGAAATAGGAGGATACCAGCAGAACTTCAGGGCAAACTGTACCATGCCTCTGTTTTTACCAACTTGAACTCTCCTTCAGAAACCTGTGAGGTGGGTTGCATCAGGAGACTGGAAGTCCTAAGGACCAAGTCTCGTCAGCATTGTGAGCTCCCTCTTGTAAGGTCACCAGCTCTAGAGCAATCTTGGTGATGCAGGTGCTCAGGAGACAGGGTATCCTGCATTACCCAGCTGCCAGCCTGTGGGTCTGTTCAGGGTCTCAGGCTCGCCAAGGCTGCAGGCTTCTCCCACCAGCTCCTCCGGACTGCACACAAGTTTGACCTCTCATTATCACCCACAGGTTTCTTATTTTACTCAGCAATTAGCTGCACCTGGAGGAGCTCATTCATTGCCAGCACCGGTATTTCCCAAATTAATTTATTCTATTTTGGCAGGAAATTCTAGAAGCTCATTCTGATTTCCTTTGTGAAAATTTCATTTTTCAGCTTTCTCTCTTGTTCTGTAGGTTTCTTTGGTCTGAAAATGAGCTGGAGTTCCTTGTGTCACTGAACTGAAGTCACTTGCAACCCATGGTTTGCCTTCACTTGCCTGGGCTCCCTCCAGTTACGTTGATGCTATACCAGCAGAGATGAACTGGGCCTGACGAGATATCCCACATGTCTTTCCCCTGCGTACTATGGCCCCTTCCAACATTTGTGCTTCACCGAGTCACCTGTGGGGCACAGTCCTTGCTTTTGGGGGGAGGCTGTGGACAGAGCAGTGCAGGACAGGGGACGGGAGGTCAGGCAGACATGGGTTGGGCTGCCAACCTTGTTAGGATGATTTTGAGGGACTGGGAACAAAGCCAGCACCACTTGTCACACCCATAAGAACTGGAGGAGCAGGGTTCAAGGTAGTTTTACTGTCTTCCTGTCCAGCCCGTTAGCCAACACACGTGAAGTATACAAAGGTACACCAACTCTGTCAACATTTTTTTAGGGTGTGCTGAGGAAGGATGAGTACCAAGCCCACAAACACATAAATATAAATGTATAGACTGTAATAAGCACAAACTTTAGGAAAAGTGCTGTGTTTACCCTTTTTTTTTCTGCTTCCAAGACCAGAATTTTAAAGGACTAATTTGGCTAATAAACTTGTAAAGAAATTGGATATGCTGGAAAACTACTTTTGAAAGGTTAATCTTTAAAGAACTATTTTTGGTTATTTGAATGCTGGTGGGAACATAAAATAGGTGAAGTTAGTCACATCAGCACCATTTTCTAACTCACCATTTCCTTGGCAATCTTTTTATCTCCAGTTCATAAAGTGATTTGAAACATCCCTGTTACCTTCATGAAGATGTTCATAGCTTTCTGAAACTACCTGACCACAAGCTCTTTAAAAATAAGCATAAGTATTTTTCTAAAGTTAAATTACCCTGACCTGCACTAAAATGCCTAAAAAATGACTGCATCCTATCCTGGTAAGCAGTTATGTTCCAATCTGCATTGATGCCTAGCCTTCAGCATCTCATGGACACTTGAGAGAGAGAAATAGAGAGATGCTATCAATTACTGATTTAAGAATCATGGTTCTTCAGATTTTGGAATACCCTGGATCTCTAAAAGGCTGTTGATACCAGCAATGCATGTCTAAACTTCGTTGTCATGTGCCCCCTGATGCTCAAAAATTCAAGGCAAATTTAGCATCCTCTCCCTTCAAACATTGCTTTTTGAAATGAGTTTTCTGAAGGATATGATTTCTGTAATGGTTTGTTGCCTAGACTGGCCCTGCAAGAATAATTCTTTCTTGGGGAGCAGAGACAGGCTTCACTATCAATGGATTTGGAACAGCTTGGGTCATTTCATTTTACTTTTTTTTTCCTTTCTAGCAGTATAACAAGAAGATTGAAAACCCCAGTTGAACATTTCTTTAGATACTGCCATTTGCAGGGAGCTTTTGGGCTTCACTTTTTTTTTACCTGAGTGATAAAACACTGGCACATGTACAAAACATAAATATAAAAGCTTGGCCAGTACTTGTTCTGAGTCGTGATGGTCAGAAAATTCTTTTGCAAGGTATTTACAAATGCAAAATCTATATTAAAAAAAAAAAGCAGTACATGATACCTTCTTCATACATTAGAAGAACTATTTTTTGTTGAGTAAACACAGCCTCTTCCAGAGGAAAACAAATATATCTGTAACTGTCTTCTGGCATGGACTACAAATAAACTCTCTTGTCCCTTGTTACTGTCAGCTGCCATATATCCTCTCCTTCTTTATGTGGATTTTTTTTTCAGGCATAAGAAATAGCACTTTAGGGACACTCAGTTTTAAAATCTTAATTCTGATTTATGATGGGTTGTACAAACCTGATGCTGGAACAGCTACAAAGGAGTTCGCAGACAGACCTATTAGTTCCTTGGCTGCAGGTAAGTAAATGATTAGTAACAGCTGGCATGAAAGGCCAGAGTCCAGCAGTTCTGCTAATTGCTTCAGAGAGGTGCTTTATCAGTACCAGTCTTGAAAGCAGGAGTTGAAACCCCAAGAGGGGATGGGTAAGCCAAGCAGGAACCATCCAATTTCCCTTGGTGCTGCAAAGGTTTTCTAATGCCTGTGCTCTTAGTCCATTGGGCTGGCAATGTGATGCACAGAACATGCTGCTGTGGTGCCCTTAACAGGACCTTCACATGGAGGATGAGCAAGCATCAGATGGAGTGTGACTTACCCTGTGAATGCTGTCGTTGGGAGAGAGTTCCTCTGCAGCCCTTAGCTATCTGGTGAACAGGGTGGTTGCTGCCTAGTACTGAGTCCATTAAGTGAGGAAGCAGCCTGAAAGAAAAATAACGTTTTTAAGTTATCTGAAAAGCCAGTGAGATGGTGGTAATCAAAAACAGGAAGCGCAGGCTCCTGGCTCAGCAATGCAGAGGATCCATTTCTACATCTGCAGCATGGCATTAGGAATATGGGAATGGGGTTGCAGGAGGCCAGAGGTGTAAGGAATTCAGACTAGTTGCTTGTCCTTGCAGCTGATGGAGAAATTTCTCTCTGGTGTAAACTGGCAAAGGGGAATATGCAGACCACAGGTCTGTGGATGAGTACAAAAAAAGCAGCTGGAGGAGATCCTTGCAGAGCAAAAGCATCTGGAGAATAGTGCTGGAGCAATTTGTAGTATAGCTCTGCGCAAACGTCCCTCTCTGTGCTGTGCTTTCCTCTCTTGGTCAGCATACCAGCAAGTTCATGGTCCTTCTATGCATGGGCTAGTATTGGCTATGGAGAATGAGAAGGTCAGACTTGTAGTATATTTTTAGGGGAGCATGCACCTGCAGCTGGGTTTGATCTTAGCAGGATAATAAGGCTTTCCCTAACTTTAATACATGCTGAAAAATACAGTTGACCTAGTGAGTGCCATTGAATAGGCTTACTACATCTTGAAGCTAACTTTCTGGAACATTTAAATGTGGAAAAGCCGAGACTGAGACAGCTTCATTGCAAGGCTGGCTATATTTAATCCTAAAGCCTCAGGAAAATGTCAAAGATGGCATTGCAGTAGGAAATCCTATTTTTCTCAAGAACTGTATGTGGCCTAAGCAGACACATTGTTTTCTTCTGGAACACCAGATGCTGTGGAAAATGTCATTTTAGAAGGTAGACATCGCAGTCTGATAATACAGCATTTATAGAGATTCATAAGCTGATAAAATGGACCGTTACTTGCACAAAAATCCATACCATCTTCTTGGCTTAATATAGTAGTGAAAGAAATATTTCCAAGATTTCACCGGAGGAACAGATTGGAGATCATGACAAAGAATGAGCATGTAGTGTAATTTATAGCTTGCCTGAATTAGACTTCTCATGTCTGATCTGCCGTTAAAACTGGATATAGTAGGCTTAAGTTGGCTTCGTCAGCTAATGAAGAACTTATATCAGGATAGTGGCTGTTCATTTAGCCTGGCTGTGTTCTGCGATCCAGTTTCTGCAGCTGTTTCCTGATCTTGTTGATGTGTTTAAAGAACACACATTTGGTACTCCACGCTTCTGGAGGTGGCATATCTTCACACTTCCTGCGAAGACTTAGCAGTATACTTTACAGAGTAGTAGAAACAAAAGCCCATAACATAAACAATCAAAATTCTTCGGGGAGTGGGATCCTATTTCAAAGCAGAGTTTTGAAGTTCAGCCCCACAAAAAGGCTCATGGCCAGTTCTGCCGTAGCTCAAAACTAAGATCCAAAGCATGCAAGCCAGATCTTGCTCTACCTTAAGCTAGTTTGTCAGGGTAAATATTTACATATTTTGAAATATAAAATATGTATCGAAACCAAACTTCTGCCATAGTAATAGACAAAAAAATCCAACATGTAACATTTACTTGAAAGATTTACATATGGATGTGGGAGTTTGTGTAGGAGACCAAGACACACCCACACACTATCATGAGCAGTAATAAGAAGCTATTGGATATTTGACTTGAAGGACAGACTAACACCATATATATTTATATGATTGTTAACCTGTTTGTTAAATGAATGCACACTATAAAAGAGGGACCACCTAATTGTCTGTTAGAAATACTGTCTTGCTTCTTTCCCAGATCTAATCCCCTTTAACTTCCTGGGCTACTGGAAAAGCTAAAAATAACAATAAGAAGATGTGTAAACATTTTTCAGGAAGCTGTTTTGTTCTTATTCAAAGTGGCTGCTGCCTCTCCTTGTTGTCTGTAGCATTGAAATCATGAGGAGTCCTCACCCTCGTAGTTGCTGCCAGTGTAAGATGAGGTACCCTTCGGAGATGGGTTAGATGCCATTGCTCTCAAATGGAGGTGAAGCCTATCAACCCACAGGGAAAGGTGGTACCCCTTAAGGGTATGTCTGGATTGGGACCGAAATGCAGAGTTGTAGAGCAGGCAGATACATCTGAGCTGCTTTAACTAGAGGGCCATGGCAGCCTCATGGTGGTTACTATAAGCTGCAAGCCTTTGAGAACCCCTGAAGGTTACTTTGGTTTCTAGACAATCTTGTGCCCTGTGCGGCTGCCGCTGAAGGGCTATGGGTGAAGCAGCCTGAATATGCCTCTGCAGGCTGCAACTGCACCTCTGGATCTAAGTGCAGTTAATGCTTGGGATCAAGCGTGACAGGGAGACAGGGGACACATGAATGTGTGGGCAACAACGGGCACCAGGGAGGTGCTGAGTGAAGGGAATGGCCATGGAGCTGCAAGGAGCCAAAAAACAACAAAAAAAAAAAGGAAACAGCAAAATCCAGACTGGAAAGATGTGTAAGGACATATGGCATGGCAGAAATATAGTATACAACAGGAGGGTAGTACAAAGGAAGCAAGTGAAGTATGGAGGCAGATGGGGGACAGGAGTGTGTGTATAGAAAGCATGGAGGGGGATGTGACTAGGGCAGCAGCTTCTCCCATCTCAAGTGAAAGTTACGGGGAAGGAGGGAGCACTGGAGTAGCACTTGCCCAGGTTTTCTCTGAAAGACGATGCCAACAGTAGATGGAAAAACAATGTTGAATTTGCAATAAAGAATTCAGAGGCCAGTTCAGGAATCATGAGCTGAAATGACTTAAACTCATGGGATTAGTAAAGCTGTAACACAGTTGCAGTGGTCTTGTGTATGGACAGAAAAACTCAGCTCTGAACACAGACTGTGTCTTTGAAGGGGGTGCGGCAGCTCTGAACTGACTACAGTTCAACACCTGATAACAAGTGGTGAAAGGATAAATAGCAGGCCAAGGTTTCATCTTCTAGAGATGGGAGGGGGGAACCTCTTTGTCTAAGCAAGGATTAGATTGCTTCCACTTAGCACTGACCTTCAGATTCCCAACATTAAATTAGTATTCAAAATACATTGGCATCCCTCTTGTTCCTGAAAGCGGTTGTAGAAGTGGTACTTTTAAGGTTTCCAATTGCAAAAATAATCTTCTGTTGTACCAGCACAGGGGGAGGATGTGTGTAAAGAAGCTAAATTAAAGGGTTCACTAAGATGAGATATTTCACTTAAAAATTTAACCTGTGAAAGAGGCTTTTTCAAAACTCTATTACCATCACATTGCTTAAATTGCTTTATTGACCCATTACACTGAAAGGGGAAAGTTACCTTTCTTATTCTGGGTGTATGCTACACCTGCTTTTTCTGCACTGTTAAAAATCCACAGCCTTCAGGCTCTCTAGAAACCCATAGGGCTTCTGGATGCCCATGCAACCGGGAATTAAATATTTTCCATTTCCATCTGAAACTGATTTAAAATGATGTCATATAAATTTACATCACAGATTAATACCATAATTATAATCTGGAAACAAAGCCGCATATGCTAACCTAGCAAATGTCCTTGTGCTATAGCAATATAGCTTGTTCACTGTTGCCTTCCCGCTCTCTCTTTTGTTAGGCTATTGTCACGTGGACACATTGGCACAATTCCAGAAAAAGAGATGCGTTTATCCGTCGTGAGTTTCTTTTTGTATAGCAAAAGTGTGAGATACAAGAGCACTCAGTGTGTTGCATGCAAGCCTTTATCTTTGTTCTATACATATACTTGCCCATAGAGAGAGCAGTTTGTAGCTTGGTGACTCTTTCAAATTTTTTTTTGTTACCCTAACTGTAACTTCCTTTAACAGAGTATTCAGAAATTATTTCTCCTATTGTGCATTGCAGACCATGCAGAAACAGTTAAGCACAAAATGTAATGAGCACAAAGGTACAATGGAGGGAACATTTGTGCCTGTTCTCACCAGACAATATCCACACTACATCTCTATAGGTGTCTCTCAGATGCAGAGACTGGAATGACATCAGCCCTAACGGGAATGAGAAATAGGAATTGCTCAGCTAAACTTGCATATTAGCCTCCTTGTTGCTATTTTTCCTGTGCTTTGACCACAATAAACCCTGGAGGAAGCATGGGATCCATGCTCAGGACAAAATTTCTTCATAACCGCACTGTGGCTAAAGAGATTCAGTTAGCATCTGCCACTGGAGACCAAAGGTTAGCAAGAAGTATGGAGAACAAGAAGTTAAGAATGCCTTGCAGTTGCCATACCAGCATTGCCTGTCTGTTATAGAAATAACAGCTGATGGGCAGGCAATGCCTTTCAGAGGCCCAAGTGCTTATAAGAAATAAAGTCACAAATAATCTGGCAAAATACTGGTAACTGCTGTGGTGCTATGAAAAAAACCCTACTAACTGGGGAAGGTTTGTCTGGGTGTGAAAATTATGTCAAAAAAAGCAGCAAATTGAAGTGTCTGTCAGGTAAGGGAATGATTTATGTCTGGTATATGATGGGAAGAAATATAGATATGGAAAACTTCTCCACCGAGATTCAGTTTGCTGGGGATCTAGTCAGCAAAAATTCTTCCAATACAAGGGAAATCTGATGAGACAAGCCAGACATAAGATAAATTGCTATGACATCAGAGAAACAATATCATCAATGTCTGGGATTGCTGGAGTGCTCCTCATTGAAAGACTAAACATGGTATTATAGCAAGGATGTCAGTAGAAACAAAAAAAAATTCTGCGTAATTTTGGTCCAAAATAGACATCCATGGATCCTGTTCTCCCACAACTTTAAGATTACCAGCACTGCAAATTTAATTTTCCTGACCAACAGATCCTATTTCTTACCATGTTCATTAAAAACTTTCTTCTCCTGCTTCTGTGAAGAATGCAAAAAATTGCTTGGTGACCCTTCCACGCTGCTGCTGCCGGTGCGTGGCGTTTTCATGATGCAGGCCAACCTGGAGCCATCTGCTAGGGAAACAAGATGTTTTCACATCAGATTTTATTTTAAAATCTGTTTTGTGAGCAAATCTGGGGTTTACAGTCTGCACCAATGAAGGGAAAAAATATCTTTTGTAATGCTTTCAAAAAGCTCCATCTAGTTGATAGTGCGGCAGCTATTGCTTAACAATGCAGGTCTCCAAGTTAGTACATCAACAAGCCACAGAAATTCCCTTTGAGTAGAGTTGAGATCAGCACTTGCATTCATGTGTTGACCCTAGTCTTCCAACTTTCTGGAAGGTAACGTACTTTTGTGGCCATGGCTCCCTGGGAAAATAAACTTCTACTGAAATAATGAAACTGTCTACCCAGGGGAGGGAGCAAAAGTGCAGGGGACAGAACTGCCCTAGGAAATAAATTTGGATTATGACACTTATTTTATGATATAGCAAAGTGACCCCAGTTCTCACCGTGCTCAAACCTCCTTTGAATTAGCTTTTCTTTAGAAATGGATCCTGATACACAGCCTTATACACAGACATAACTCTTTATAAAGTGCTTAAGCAGTTTGTTCCCTACAGGTTGGGGGAAGCAGGATAGGAGAGTCTCAGTGACTTGACTACCTTTAGCTACCTAAAGTGGCCTAATCTTACAACTCTGAAGCCACACAGAAGCTCTTAATGGCTGCATAGTTTCACGTGGTCTTATTATACAAAGATAAATTGCTTTGCTCCCATCCTAAATTGCCTGTTCTATGGAGCCTTGCCTGTAAATTAATAACAAATGTAAGACAATCGGTAGAATTGTATTTCTGCAAGAGAAATTGATCTGTTAACATTTAAATTCCTTGCCACAGGCTTTAGTAAATCTTTTAGTTGAAGGTAAGATTAACTTCTTCCCTATGGTTCCAACATCTTGGCTTGTACTGTTTTTAAAGATGCATGAAGGATACGTATCCTTGCCTTTCAGCTTTTTGATCAGATCACTTTCATTTGTCCAGATGCTATCATGGCCATAAATTTCAGAGCTAAAAATAGACTTGACTTTTTTTCCCCTTATCCCTTAATTCTGTCAAATAGATAATGATTCAGTGCTACCTTGTGACCTTTCAAGTCTAGCTCACTGCATGTTAAGTGAACATACTGATTTGGAGAGCAGAAGTCTTATACCTGAAGGTTTTTAAAAAAGGAGTTAGAATTTCCTATCTTTTGTTTAAAGCAGTAGATAAGAGCAAGGTGACTTTATTCCTTTACTGCAGGACATACACTTGCCAATTCTGGAGCCTAAAAGCCTGATTCTGGTTTTTCACTTCAAATAATTCTATCACAAAATCTTTACTTTTTACAAGACTGCTTCGTAATATGTAAATCCATTAAAACATTAGATCCTGCTTTCACTTGTACTACCATAAATCTTGAGTAATTCATTAAGGAAAACTGACCGCAGATTTGTGCCATCATAGGAAAGAGCAAAGAATGATAACCAGGTCTCGTCTATGTGACTGCAATATTAATTGCTACAAAGGGACTTTGTTAGCATCTTGGTTTAAAATGAATGTTATGGCAGGAATGGCTTTTTTGAAAGAATAAACCGTAGCAGAATATTTCTGTTTAGATGTTTGAGATGAAATCCAAAAGCACAGCATCGAAACTTGAAAGATTCAAGCAAGACACATTAATTCACCAGGAGTTCAATCTTTGTGGAGGATGCCCCTCAACACCAGATTTTCTGCCAGTTTCTCTAGCATGTCCCTGTGGGGTAATTCCCAAAACATCTCAGCAGCCTCAGACAGCTGGTATTCCACACCACTGACATGATGCAGTTATCCAGAAGGTGCTTTTAGGAAGCTAGGGAATTCAAGACCGTAACTCTGTTTCGCTGTTTTATTTTCCCTTTATGTGCAAGAAGGAAAAATTTGGTTCTAGTTAAAGGCTTAGCATGAATGCTATGCTAAATGAAACGGGAGCACGTGGAAGTTTTGCACTGATGGGAAGAATCATGCTCTGAATTTGCTTCTTGGCAGTGCAAGGGGTATCACAATAGCAGTGTAAGCATGATGCAATTCGTGAGTGCTTTGACTGTGGTCTAAATCGTTTTAGTCAGGGATGTCAACAAGGAAAGGAGTGTGCTGGGTGTATTTTGCTGATTGTTTTATGTGTGCGCACTCTTTCTGGTGATACTGGTTGTGCAAAAGGCAAGAGTTTGAGCCTTCTCTTAATTAACTCTAGCACTGATATCACTGCCCCATGGTCTATCTGCAGTGTCTAGGCTGGGCAGGACATCCAAAATGGCAAAACTCTTGATTGCAGCATGGCTTGCCTGTTACTTTCCTACCTTCCCTGGACTTTGAATTAACCCACTGTTAACAGAAGGGCAACTCTGTTCCTATGACTTCACAGGAGTTTTATGAAGGCATATTGACTCCTTATAAAGCATTGGATACAGTTACAATAAATACTATGAAGAGACCAAGAGGAAATTATTCATCTGAAAATCAAACACTAAGTACGAACAAAATACCATCATTAAACCGAGCACTGAATAAAGATGGGGCCTGGGGGTGGGGAGAGACATAGAGGGAATGAGTCTGTGAGAAAAGGCAGCTATGGCAGTGAGGATGCACACAAAGGAACTGTGCTGAACTCAGTACATTGAACTCTGATCTTACCTTAATTCTGTGATACGGTTTTGCTGTTTAAAATGTCTCTTCCCTGACTCATGCCCATAAACCAAGGAAGAATAAAACCAAAGAAAACATAAAAACTAGTTTCTATCACATGGGATGCTTGATGTTTTCAGGATATGCCGCCAACAGGTGTTGGATTGGAACAAACAGCTTAAACAACTGATTTGTACACCATTTGTTACATCTGGCAAATATACGAGCAGTTAGTAATGGTATTCTGGGGGAGCTGTCAGTCATTCCCAGCAGGCAGCACTGCTAATCTTCATAATTACACAAGCTATCATGATGTAATGCACACTCAAATAATTTTGCGCCTTCTATTTTCTGTATTGTCCACCTCCTTTGCCTTTAAACTCTTTATGGCAAGGAGCATCTCAGTATTTGTAGTTTGCTACAGCACACGCGTGCTTCTTGCTTTGGTTTTGATGATTATTGAATGGACTTTGCTTTTTAAATGGTAAAAGTTAAAACTAAAGCATGACATCAAAACAAGAAGACTGTCTGGAAATCCTAGATCAGTTCACTGATATGCACAATTCAGAGAAATCAGTGAAGTCTTCCCAGCATTGGTTTTGTTCAGTTGAATATCAGTTGACATGGTAAATGCAGTCCTGCTAAAACTGTTGTGTTCTCCATCTCTCAGCAAAACTTGAAAAGCATCTCTTTCTGAATATACCCTAATCTCAGTGAATTCATAGTGTTTTGTGTATGGTAGAAGCTGCCTCAAAATAACATCTAAGCAACTCAGAAATGAACAGTCTTGGCAACACCTGTAGGGAAGATCAGTAACCTTTCCCTTTTAAGCATGAAACAGTCTGTCTTCTTTACCACATCACACAGAAAGTCTCTTACAAAACAAGATCATGAACCTGCATTGCAAAACTGTTTTTTCTCAGAAGGAGAGTTCAGTAAATGCCAAATTCATAAGCAAACCTAAAAAAACAAACAAAGGAGCCCAATTCTGTTACCATCCCTGGTGGGACCTGGGGCTGTATATATCCATTTGATTTTGGCCCTAAAATTAAACTACCAGCTTCTTTGGTGTATTGTTCGCTGATTAGTGTATTGCAGTTGTGGGAAAACACAGTCACTACAATGTGCGCACTGGATGAAAAGAACTTGTTTGCGCAACAGCTGCATTTGTCTTAGTTGCCTGCCGTGTGTGTCTCCACCTTTTAGCTGCATGAGAGTTATAGTCAATGATGTAACTGCTACAGTATGGAAAAATACAGTTATGAGAGCCACTTCTAACAGGTTGGATAGAGGTGTGTCCCATTCACTGAGGAATGCAGTCAAGCAAAGAAACAAAGAAAGCAAACCAAAAATGCTTGAAACATCATGTGTGTCTTTTCAGAGCTCCATGTTTCGTATGTCAGCGCCATTTTCCCTGGAGTGACGTACCTAACTCTCAACTTGGCCCAAAGGAATTTAGAAGATCCCCAGTCGAAGTGAAAAAGTAGGAGCTTCTTCAGAGGCAGTTCATTCTCCCATTTGACTCCTTTCCGTCTCACCAGTATCATAGGGTGCTGTCAAAGATCACTCTTGCTTTGAGAAGTAGTCCCTAGGCAATGTGCAGAGAAAACTGTATCATTGAAGGATTTCTGTTTAGAGCAAACCAGCAACAAAATAAATGAAAAAGATGCCAACTCCTTCATCCTGCATCTTTGCTCTGTATTACTCCTTTTCCCTTACTCCTCTAAGCAGCCACCCACCCTCACTACTATTTAATCTGTTTTTTCAAGGGACAGAGATCTGTGCTGGGGAGTAACCATCAAACTCTAATTGTGGCTCAAGGTATTATCAATGGCATCTCACGTATCTCATTTTAAGAAAAGGAAATGCATTCCAGGAACGTAAACTTAAATTATCTGCTTAGAAGAATATTCAGATTACACAACGTTAAAGACAGGAAGTGTTGGAATCAGTGCTGCCCAGGCAAGTAGCATTTTTTTAATTCAGGCATAAACTATGGAAAACTTTTTTTTTTTCCCCCTGGACAATGTATCTTAATTACAGATCTCTGTCCTGGTAGCTTCTCTTGCAGCAAAATTGAATTGAAAAACCATGCAGGGAAGACTTCCAGTTCAAATCCTGTTTATTTTTATTTGTTGTTTTACAACTCCATTTTTAGGCCTCAATTCCTTTGTCTTGAGCCATGCACTTCTGGAATGTGTTGTTTTAAATTTTACAGTTGGATAAAGTGAGAGTTAGTCACCCTCCATCCAGAGCACAGCCAGCTGGACCTCGTGGGAAGATGCTCAGGAGAAGTTTAAGAGATTTCCCCAAGCCATGATGCCTGTAGGATGTCAGGGCAGAACTTTAGCTCAAGAGATAATGAAAGCTGATGAAATGGCCTCCTGGAACGGGGATTAGCTCCCCATAAATGAGGGGTCTGGAAGATAAAGGAGAAGACACACAAAGCATTTCTGACTCCTATAAGCAATTAGATGAGTGGGTACTGCAGGAGCACCCCTCTTTCTCGCACTGAAATCTTCTGTCCAAGAGAAATTGTTGGTGTAGAGATGCGTTTAGCGCTGCTGCTACAAGAGAAAATAACTCGCCCGACTGACATCCATTTCTAACACAGAAAGCACAAGCCAGGGCAGGATGTCTCCCTGCCAGACTCCGTGCTGGAGATCCTGCACTAAAGGCCAGAGAGCTACAATAAAAAAGTGCCCCAGGCTCTGTGTTTCTGGAATCAAAGCCATCACTCATTATGCACTGTGCACCTAGGCTACCACTTTTGATCTCCAAATTGCTACAGGAGATGAGTGTAGCATGCTTCCATCACAGTAGGATGCTTCTAGGATTAGCCTCATTATAAGAGACCTTTTAAGTCTTATTATTGATAAATTATACTACTTTGTTGCTGGCACTCTTCAAGCCAATGCAGTTACTGGCTAGATGACCCATCTCAAGATAAGAAGAAAAATTGGAGCAAATTTGCATGTGGGAGAGTTCAAGGTCCAGTTTTTGAAAGGAGACAAATGCCTCTTAATTTCATTGACTGTCATAGGAACACAGAAAATTTTCAGCATTGCTTGTGACCTGGCCCTCCATAGTCAAGTATTTGGATAGAATTAAGTTACATTTACAAAACTGCTATTACTGTCAGCTGAAATAAGCTGAAATAAGCACTACTGGCAGTCAAGAGACCTTTTAGAAAGATAACAACTTACTTTTTATTTGACATGAAGAGACAATTCTTAACTAACTCAGCTGTCTGTACTAAGTGCTTTTGTTACTTCCCGCTGAAAATACACTCTTTACCGTTCTGGAAAATGGTTGTAAAAATGAACCTTTTTTTCTATAAACTTTCCTACTGAAGTATTTATAAAATACCATGCATTACAACATTTACACAGCAATAGTGAAATGAAATAAATCCCTCCCCTGCTCCAAGCAAAAAATTCTAATAAAACCCTAAAGGTCATTATCTTCAAAATATTACCAATGCAGGAGTTCAGTTTAAAAACATGGAAACGAAGCCTGGTTACAAAAGCTAGTTATTCTGTGGCCAAGCTATGCTCAGCTGTGGAATAATTGCAGCACGTCATAACCTCCTGCCCCACCCCTTTGTCCTTGAAAGATTTTGGATTAGCCAGTTTGTCATGCCCTGATTAAAAAAAAAAACAAGTGGGCAGGCAGGAAGCAGGCTCTGTGCAAACTCTGCGTGGTACTGCCAAAATAAACATGCCTGATTGCAGCGAGGTTTCTGCCAAAAAACAAGGATAGGACTTGATGGGAGGCGAAGGGAAAGAAACAGAGAAGAAATGACAGTTTGGCATCCAAGCCAGGAAGAGACAGTGCGCGGTGTCACCGGGGCAGGACTCTTCAAAGCAAATGGTCATTACAGTAGGACCCGTCCCTGCAACTCAGTCAAACAACCACCTTGTTATGCCATCCTCAAGCACGGGGACACAGAGGCTTTGCTGACACAGCCAGCTTCATCTGGTTCCAGCAAGTGCCTCACAAAGATCTGCATCCACCCATAAACATCTGTAGCTTTAATCTTCAGCCCTGGGGCCCTCAATCAGTGCTCAAGGACAAATATCTGGCACTCAGCAGCCTGCTGGTGGATGCGAGTCTGGATCCTGCTTTTTGCAGATGGAAATCTGTCACAGATGCCAAACTACATGCATTTCTCCTCTTCCCCCTCCCCTTTTTGGTAGTTGGATTTGATGATCCTTATCGGTCCCTTCCAGCTTGAGATATTCTATGATTCTATGATTCCCTGACCTATTTTGCCTAACCATTTATGTGACTCAAACTTCCAACTTTGCCACCTGAGGTTTTCCACAGCTCTGCTTATTCTCTTTGATTTGCCTGTTTCTCCAGATGTGACGTCAAACTGTGAAATAGGTGAGATTACAGCAATCAAAGTGAAAGCTGGGGAAGGAAGTGAACTCCACAAAAGCTTTGGGCATACAAAAAGAAGTATTATCTGAGGACACCTTCAGCTCAGCCACCACCTGTTCTGGCCGTATGGTGTGGACTCGCTGTTAGCTACCTTTGACAAATGGGAGGCTGTAAGCAGTGAGTTAAATGGCTTGCAAATAACATTTCCGCTCCTTCTAAGCCCACAATCAGCTCCAGTGGTGACAGCACATGCAGGCAGAGAACGCAATTTCTCAACGATCTGTGCTCTGCAGTGAAGAAGCAAAGGTTAATATTGGGAAGAGGTATATTGCCTCCCAGTAAGGCTGAGCTCAATAAATGAGAAGATATAAGATCTGAATGGAGAGTTGGGATACTTGATCCCATGCTGAGACAGTTTCAGCTAAGGGGTATGCTTCTATAAGCCAGGGACAAACATGCCTTCTGGAGGGGTTTTGGGTAGAGCACAAGTGTTGCATACCACTGCATTTTGACAAAGATAGCTTCATCACAAGGCAAGGGATGTCTGGAATACCCTTCCTGGACCTACCGCTCCACACAAGTAACCTGTCCATGGAATTGCAAGAATTGTCATCCACTAAAACATGACATTGCAAAATGGAAGCAAATCCAAATCTTGCAGATTGTCAAAACAGTCTTCCCAGTACAACTAATAAAAGACTAAGGGAAGAACATAATACAAGAGGGGGTTGATACAAGCAAGCAGAGAGCAGTGAAAAAGTAGTAAGTACTTTCCCGATAAGCTCAGGGAACATCTGTACCGGTAGGCAAAAACAACAGAGCTAGCAGCAGCACATGATGGATGTTACAGAAAATGTAGTTAACACATCTCTGTACACAGTCCAGGAGCCAGTGTCATAGCGCTAAAGCTATGGGAATTTTTGCAAGGAAAACCCAGTCCACAAATATAAGGATTACAGATTATTAGGGAGGATTCGGTGCTTTTTCTGCAGGTCACCTTTACTGCAGCCTGCTTCTGGGTCTTTGTTTAATATGCAAATCTAAAACTAGGAAGATCCGCTCAGAGAGATTTAATCCCAGGAAGGTTCATGGCAGCTACTGACTCAGCGGTGGGAAGTTACAGCTGCTGAGGACTTTGTGAGATTCACCAAGTCCCAGGAAACTACAAGGTATAGTTTAATCATTAGATATTAGCTAAGGACTGCAAGGGATGCGCATATTTAGTTCAGCTCTGAAACACTCTTAAACTGCCTCTAGCATGGATTTGATGAGAAAACGCCAGAAGCATACTGCAGCCCTGGCTGGGGAAAGGTCAGTAAGGCACTTCTGAAACATCCTAACAGAAATCTGAGTCTCTGGGGCACAGGAAAGCAGCACTAATGCACTGAAAGCCTAGCAGAACAAAAAAAGTAATGAAACAAACTCTGTCCTAAGCCTGCAAGTGTTAAATAGACTGATGGACCGGGTACTTCCCCACCCCTGGAAGCCCACCTGTTCCTCCCCACTTGGCCTTCTTTGTCTGCATTAGCTCAGGAGCCATCAGAGCCCTCTGCCAGTCTTGGTGTGGAATTCCAGGCCACAAGCTGGAAAACCAAGAGTTCAGGGAATTATCCCCAAAGATGAGGTTTTCATGGCAACAGGTAAAAAAATCGTACTCTGCTGTCTAATCATGCAGCAGAATGGGTAAATAAAGAACAATGCGATACAGGTGTGACACTGGCAGTTGTGTGGTGAACTGCTGTATGCAAATTATGATTCTGTGAATACAGAAAGAAAATAAAAGCAAATGTAAAAGAAGAAAGGTAGATACATAACATCAAGAGTAAAGATTATGTCAAAGAAATGCTAATAAGCATACTACCTATTTTGACACTGTTTTGCCTTATCTAAGTTCCACGACTGCCTTTCGAGAAGAGTTTGGAAATTTGTGGGCAGAAAGATCTGCATGAGCACCATTCAGGGTCAGAGAGGTACAATCAGAGTGCCAGCCTTCTCTTTCATTATCCAACTGAAGACTATGAAATAGCTCAAACTATAAAAGGCATTTGGATTATGCTTGTAACATCTCAGTTTAAGTAAAATGTATGTTTGTCAGCTGCTTGGTACTCAGGTTGTTTTCCCTGCCTTTCTGCCCATGGAAATCTCAGTTCTCTCTCTCGTTCCTCTAATATATTCTGATCCCATAACTGCCAATCGGCCTAACTAAAATAAAGTTGACCTGAGCTGCCTATAATGGTCACTTCTATATGCTAAACTATAGACTAGCTAAACTAGACTATATATAAACTATATACTTATATTCTAATCATGATCATTTACCACCTCCTGCATTTCTTGAACCCAATACAACACCCAGGTGTCGTGAAAGAGCTGGGATGAAAACACAGGGCTACCCCAGAGACAGCCCCTTTGCCTCAGGCTGCCTGACTCAGCCAGTTGTGTCCCTCAGCCCAGCCTGGGAATGCGCTTGAGTATGCGGTGGAAGGAAGGGAAAAATCAAAGCCACGTTTGGCCTGTGCAGCCTGGACGCACCATATTCACCCTACTTTTACTTGCAGTGGAAACACGGGAGGATGGATGATATTTGGGCACAGGATCAGAGTGTGGGGAAGAAGATGTGGCACATCCACAGCTCCCCCTTTCTTCTCTTCCTCAGCTCCTTCTTTCTCGCCCTCAGCCTTCCTACCTTTTCACTGCTGTTACTGCCTGCTCAGCCTGCTGCGTAGGCAGCAGCGGCAGCAGGAATTACAGAAGTTATGGCGTATTTGCCTCCTCTTGATACCCCTCACATGGGTGCAGGGTGCATACTTTTCTTGCTCTGCCCTGGCTATGACCCTACCATTTGGCCGCCCAGAGGGAAGCAGTAGGACTTCACTGCGTAGGAGATGAATGCCCAAGAGGGATCTGGCCCAGGGTGCAAGAAACACATCGGGTTCCCCTTGCTGGCAGGAGCAGTGTAAGCTGTCCCACTGGTAAGCTCTGTCTGAATCAGGTTCAAGAAGTGCTTGAAAAACTGTCAACCTGCCATTGAGACAGCATGATGCATTTCCCTGTAGTCAGGCTCTAGCAGACAAGCAGAATCTGCCTGGAAGCAGAAACCACAGTCCCAGAGCAATAGCCAGCACTTATTAGGATCTCACTAAGAATGAAGTTGGCAGGGCCAGAGAGACATGTTGCTAAAAATACATTTGGCAGTTAGCAGGAGAGAAGTAAGACAAAAACCTGCTTCACTCAGCACTCTTTGGCCACATATCCTTAAGAGCAGGAGGCCCCACAGCAGGCATTTGCTGAAATCATCCTCTCTGGGTCCAAGTAGTAAATCTGTATCAGTGGATTCGATACTGAATCCTGTTCAGTCCTGGAAAAAAAAGGGGAAGGAGAAAGTATAACCATTCTTTCTATCAAGGAAATGATCAAGTGTTCTGATCTGCAAATACATACAGATTAGGAGTGAGACAACTAGTAGGTGCATCACTTTGAACACAGCTTCCATCCCAGAAACTCATCAGAGGGAGAAGGCTGAGGAAATGAAACTCCACTTTCTAAGTATTTTCTCAGTGTCTGTGATGCATAAGGTTTCTTTGGAAAGATATGTTTCTTTGGAAAGATAGTTTATTGGCTAGGTGCCAGGTGCTGCACTTGGGTCACAACAACCCCATGCAATGCTACAGGCTTGGAGAAGAGCGGCTGGAAAGTTGCCCGGTGGAAAAGGACCTGGCAATGTTGGTCAACAGCTGGCTGAACGTGAGCCGGCAGTGTGTCCAGGTGGCCAAGAAGGCCAATAGCATCCTGGCTTGTATCAGAAATAGCGTGGCCAGCAGGACTAGGGAGGTGATCGTCCCCTTGTACTCGGCACTGGTGAGGCCGCACCTCGAATACTGTGTTCAGTTTTGGGCCCCTCAGTACAAGAAGGACATTGAGTTGCTGGAGCGTGTCCGAAGAAGGGCAATGAAGCTGGTGAAGGGTCTAGAGCACAAGTCTTACGAGGAACGGCTGAGGGAACTGGGTTTGTTCAGCCTGGAGAAGAGGAGGCTGAGGGGAGACCTTATCGCTCTCTACAACTACCTGAAAGGAGGTTGTAGCGAGGTAGGTGTTGGTCTCTTCTCCCAAGCAACAAGTGATAGGATGAGAGGAAACAGCCTCAAGTTGTGCCAGGGAAGGTTTAGATTGGATATTAGGAAAAATTTCTTCACCAAAAGGGTTGTCAAGCATCGGAACAGGCTGCCCAGGCAAGTGGTTGAGTCACCATCCCTGGAGGTATTTAAAAGACGTGTAGATGTGGCGCTTAGGGACATGCTTTACTGGTGGACTTGGCAGTGTGAGGCTTACAGTTGGACTCAATGATCTTAAAGGTCTTTTCCAACCTAAATGATTCTATGATTCTATTAGATCTCACCTGTCAAGTATGTCCTAGTCAAGGAGTGCTGGGGAAGATATCAGGCAATTAAGTACTATGTTGTAATTGCATTTTAACTGTCAAAATTATTTTTCAAAACTTCCTAAAAGGCATAATTTTGACCTCAGAGCCTTCAGTTTCATTGTGAAGGCACTGAAGGAGGTCAGCTTGTATAAGACATGGGCTTTTGGGTTTTATGAGGAAAGGAAAAAAAAATCAATAGAAAATCTAGAAAGGAAGAGAACTCAGAGTAGGAGAGTGGATATGGAGGAGGAGCTGAGGAGCAGGGCATTTGTCCTTACTGTCAGGGACAATATTGTCTCCTAGAAGAGGAAAAGTTCACAATACTTGCAGAGCTTCTGCTGCTCTAAGTTTGTGTACGCTGCCTCTTACTAACTAATGTGTGTCACCTCCGCAGTATGGTAAAACACTTGACCTCCTTTTGACATTCCCTTCTAGTGAATACCATCTGATGGCAAATGAAGAGGGTCTGGAAGGCAGAGCAAGGCTTCTTGCAAAGACTTTTAATAACCTATCACACCTTCTTGCTAGATTTCTGCATCCTGGATGCTTCCATGAGGGCAGAGCTCCTGTATGGGTTTGGGGAAGATGAGTCACTCCATCCCAGTGGCAATAATGCATGGGGATGAACTTCTTTTCATCCTTTCTAAAGCATCATTTGCAGTGTCTAACTAGCTGACTTTTGACTCTTCAGGTGGTAGGCCTGGTAAAGCAAACACAGCTTGGTAGTATCTTTTTCTCTTGGTTGTTCCAAGTTCTCCACCTTGCAGGCCTCCACCTTTGTCTGGTAACCAGAGTGGGAAGGTAAGCAAAACTTGCTTCTGGCAGCAGAATAGGAGGAGAGGATGTGCTGTCTCATGCCTTGCAAAGTACGTGTTTCTATAAGTATGGGGGTGTCCATAAGTGACTGCTGGTAATCGTCTCCAAGCCACGTGCTCTGCTGGAGGCAAAGATGCTCTCCAATTTATGAAAAATAGCAAAGTACCTGGCAATCCCGAATAAGTGCCACATTACCTTTCTGTGGTTAAGCTATGTAGTTTTTACTCTTCACAAATACAAGTGGCAAGAAAGAAACATGCAGCAACATAAGCCTCTTCACATGACTCAGAACTTTAAATCTGTCTTCTTGCTTCATCCAAGTGTTGTGATCGCAGCACCAGCACTTTGCTGGCAGTGCATAGTTCTGCTAAAAGCAAGCCGCTTCCTATGGACAGTTCTATGCAGAGAAAATCTCCTTGGAGAGGTTCCTAAAAGGTTACTAAAAGAGATCCTCCACTAACTTCTACTTCTCAATATAAGCCCGTGTTACCTGCCATCCAAATAATTCCTGGGAGTCAATGTTTCACTTCAGTAAAATTTAGTAGCAAAGTGGAGCATACTGAAATTCTTACATAAAATTGCATCTGATAAACAAATTCTTGTATAACTTCTTGGCCAAAAAAATTGCATGTAATCAAAGTCTAGATTTTCCGACATTGATTCAAAACCAATCTGTACCTGATCTTTGTGTGTTGAGTTTACACAAGTTTGGGATTGGTATATGTTGCATTTGCAGCTAGGAGAAGCAGCATAATTTAGCCCTCCCAGCCATTTATTTTGACAATTATGCTGCTTATCTTTATAACATGTTTTCATTGTAGCCGTTGTGACACCATGGATAGCAAAGCTCTGCAAACTGGCTGGAATAGTAGAATCAGACTGAGAAAACCTCAGGGCTTTAACTGTTGTTTTTTAACTCTTCTATAAGGTACTGCAGACATCTATTACCTCATATACTCATTGCTGCTTTTCATCACAGGTGGTCAATTTTATGTAGTAGTGGTATATTAATTCCATTTTCTCAGTGCTCAAAAATTCTGAAGAGCTTGCTTCAAAATGTCCTGTATTTTGCCTGTAGTAGTTTAAAGACCTAGCTATAGTATGCTGATCTCCTCAATCTGCAATGAGGAGACAGTAACCCTGAGAACAGAAGTGCTGCAGTTCTCTGCCTATGATTAGTACATGTCAACACTTCATTAAACTGTCCAGACCCTGCAAGCATAAGACAAATGGACTTGATTCTGCAAAGAAGCAGAAGGAAAAATAATCATTTTTCATCCTGTATGTTTTTTTGATTAACGGACATACATTCAATTGATAGGGGTAAGAATCTGAACGGACAAGACAGACAGCAGTTTAAAATATCGTATTCCTACAGTTGAAAGTCAGGTGCTGTAAGCCATTAGCCCTTGTAAAGGTTGAGAGACTGATGGTTCCTGGCACGGGCCATGAGATAGTCACCTCTAGATACCTTAGGAAAATCAAAAGTTATCATGCGGTCCATTAGCTGCAATTCCAATCTGTAAGGTCAGGGCTGAGGCACAATGGATATGAGAGTGCATGAGACATTTAAATTGGTGTTGCATCTCTTTTGTAGACAAAAATCTTCAGTTTCCAGTGATATTTCTCTTGCTGAAAGCCATTCTGTATCTCTGAGAGTTCATGATTTTTAAATGTAAAGGTCTGAAGCTGCTGAAATGCAGTGGTATATTACGTATAGGCAGAGAGACGAAGCCGTTCTAAGAAAACACAGACCTCAGAGGTGAGGCAAGGCAAGAGAAATAAAGCAGCGAACCAGGCACATTTATGAACACCATTTAAGCAATGTAAAGCTAAAATAATGTTTCGTAAAAATAACTTATTGCACGCATTAAGTGTGCTTTTATCAGACTAACTTTAAGAAACAGAGGCAAGTCATGTATAAGGACTGTGCTTATTTTTAGTCTATAGGAAGAAGAAAATCAGGCAAAGAGAACAGAATCATGGGGAAAGGGTGCCTGGTAATAAGTGAGTGAACATTGAGGAGTAAAAAAGATAATAATCATCCTGCAGTGGAAAACGAACATTTGGGATGACAGGGGCTAATGTGTCAGGATTGCTCAAAGCCTCTGTATGCTGTTTAAATTCATGAGTGACCAAAACCACAGCTGGTTTCAAGTCATCCTAGGTTCTCAAGGGAGACCTAAAGTATTACTTCATTAAAACACCTAGCCAGTTTTTAATTGGCTGAAAGATTATCTGTTTTTCCATGTCGATCTGATAAAACGTATTTTTTCTCCTTATCACCCTCGGCGCTTCTCTTAGACCAACAGTACTACTACTGGTGTTTTAAAACGCTTGGTGCTGAAAAAAACTGAAATAATTGGAGTGAGAAATACAAGAACATTGAAAATCAGGGAAAAAAATGTAGCTTTACTCTGTGACAGTTTACAGGGAAAGAAATTCATTGGGTGAAGTTAAACTAGATTTCCCTGAAAATCACAAGATTTATTGTAGCAAGATAAAAACTGTTCAGAAGAATGGTAACCCTTACAGGTGCGCAATCTGTGACTGCGAGATCCCAGAGAGCTGCAGAGCTCTGGGGTCCAGCCATGTCCCAACTCCACACTAGGGCAAGACACAGGTATCCACCATCCTCCTGAGAGCAGAAAGCTGGGTGAATGTGCAGGATTTGCAGATCTAAGCAGTTTTGCTGTCTCCTGAAAGAATAAAATCCTTTTATTTTATGTGCTGTGTCCAAAGGGCTTTGCACCATCTCATACTGTATTTCAAAATCGATTTTCTCCTGCTCTGCTTGCACAAGTTCCAGCTCTAACACTGGAAATGTTATAAACAAAGGCTGAGGGAGGGGAATCATGGTTATAGCTCCCTGCTCGGATTTCATGATGTAGATCTTGATACTTCAGAAAATGGGGCCTTTTTTTCCAGTGCCTCTGGAAATTTTTTTGCCCCTGAATCTCAGTCTATTTACAGATTGGAAAAAGACCCAGCTGGGCAAGACAAGCAAATGTAGCACTGATAGTCACAAAATTACAACACATATTCATGACCGTCACACAGGTTTCAGATAGTGAAGAGCTTCCCACTGATAGAAATTATCTACCAGATTATTTCTGTAAGTTTTGAAACTTTTGGCAAGAGTGAGACTAACCCCAGTAAGTTACTTATGAACTCAGACTTCTCAGAATTCATGCAGCAGCCGTCTGAGAATCTGAGAAGGTATAGTAAGCTCCTAAACAATTGATTTAATTAAATGCAATTAAGGATTAAGAGATATCAGATGCATGCAGTCATATTCTCTTGATCTAGCAATTCGTACTAATAACTCTCAGAGAGCATTTTCAAATTTGTTATTTAATGGTGCTCACTTTTTTTTTTTTTTTCTGATTTATTCCCATTATACATCTCGTTGTATCCAACCAGAAAATTCTGCTTCATTATGAGGCTATTCAAATTCTGTTTGGGGAATATGAGCCAGGCCTAGCAAATCCAAACAGTGAGGGATTCTCTCTGTCCAGTGGAAGCTACCCGAAGACTAAAAATACTAGCTCCAAAAATTCCCTGTGAATATAAAATGCAACCCTTAAGGAACATGTTTGAACTCATTGGGTGAGTAATTTTTATGTGTTAACTACATTTATTTGCTTTGCCTGACACATAGATTGGCTATCAACTCTGTCTCTAAATGATTTTTGCAAAAGTAGCACAGCACCCTTACAAAAAGCATAGCTTGAACCATATTATGAATTAAACTGTTAAAAGACCTAGCCAGTAATTCCTTCTTAGCAGATAACAAAATAGAGACAAGTATCAGAGATTTACTATAGAGGGAAATTATTATTTCAAAGCTGATTCTATAAATGTAAAGTATTAAGAGAATTAGACCTGTTCTGTGCTGTAAAATATTAAACCAAATCACTTTTCCCACCCATACAATTGATATTCCTTTTTTTAGGTAATGAATGATCTACATTGTGGTTGATCCCCTCAGAAGTTCTTTAACCCACATCCCAGAAATAATTGCACTGAAATTGCTCTGTGCAATGCAATGTAAAATAAAGATAATAGTTTAAGAATCTGAACACCAGTTTTGGCGAAGTCAAACTGTCAGCACTCACTAATACCAGATTTGAATCTGAAAGAACTAGAGAGTCCTTCCACTTAAAAAAATTAAAAAGTATACTTTTGGTGGGTGCTTCCTTGATGTGGGATAGCATTTGTCAGCATCATGCAAAAACAAAGGAGAATGAATATTGTCTTTCTAGAAACCTTTGATCTCTTGCTTCACTGAACACACCAGGCAGCTTGAACTCCTGACACCGGTAGGCATGCGCAGAATACCATCCAGGCAATTGAAGTCTCCATAGGTATACCACAAAGAAAGGCTTGGGTTTTTTATAATGGCATGACTCTTTTTTCCCTCTCAATGTTGTTGCAGGGCATGAAAGGACAATGGCCTACCAGGTTCCTGTGAAAAGGGGACCATGCCATGGCTGCCAGTCTGGGGTTCGTGGAACTGAAATGCTTCAGAAGCACCTGAGCTGACACAGTGCGATGCACACGGGAGACTACCCAGTTTTGTAATCCCTGTACTGTTTAAATGACTTACAATAATGTTAGCTCTTGCGCTAGTAGTGCTGTTTGTCTGTAGGAACATTTAGGGAATACTGTAAATCCTTCAGTAATTTTATGGCCAAGGCAGTATAATGCAGTTATTTTGGGCTTCAGCTTACAGTGCCATACGATTACATCAGAATCTGCATTTTCATAAAAAAGAAACGGCAAGTTTCTTGCCCTTACAGAAAGCTTTAAAGGAAGAAGAAAACTTTAAAATATGAAATTGATGCAATGTCATCTGCCTGAAGGCCTGAAAAAAGAGCTCTAAAGAAGCTGATGCAATGTGATATGCTTGAGAGCCTGAAATGTGCTCTAAAGAGTGTGAACTCCAGTATGCACCTTCATTTCGGGTTTATCCCTGAATCCATGGTCCCAACAAAGCTAGTCACCACCACCCTTGCAAAGAGCAGTGAAAAGGCAGGAAAAGATAATTGCGGTAAGCCCTGCCTACTCACTAAGTCACTGTGCCCTGCAAATTAATGTAGATATTACAGGTTATCCTGCTGCTCTTGCTTCCTCTCTTGCAAAAAGAAAAGGTTCCTATTTTCCACTGCTACTTTCACTGGTTAAGTAGGACCACGGCAGAAGGCTACCAAGTACGGAGCTATGGAAGGCTTGTTGGCAATACATATGGGCTCCGAATTATCTTATTCCAGCCACCGTGTATCGGGAATGTCATTTAATAAGAGGATGTAGTATGTGGATGTAATGCAAAGTAATGTTGAAAGTTCATGAATGTTGCATAGCTTGGTAAACTATTATTTTTCTGTGTAAAGAGCCCTGGAAGTACACATGGGGATAAGGGAAAGAGCTGAATCTGTCAGGAAACTGTGTTGAACAATTATGCACTTATGGGTAGAAGCAGAAAAAAGCAGAAAACTCTGCAGAAAACTAGAACTAATGAAGCCCATTCTTTCCTTTGAGCCACAACATTATCAGCCTGCTTTACCCACGGTTTATAGAATTGGCTCACCTCCATCTTTTAAACTCACTTATGTGGTATAACTGGAGACATCATCTGGCCTTTTGGTATTTGTTACTGTTTTCATCTGTTAAATCATTTAAGTATTTTTGTAATTAATAAAGGCTTTTAAGTGTTTTTTTAAAGTGGGGTTTTTTTTCCTCTTTGGGCAAAGCTGTTTTAATTGCTTGGCTGCTAATCAGCTAACAGTAGCTGGTTTGAATATTTGTGATCTGACAGCGTATTCTCAAGGGACTAAAAATATGCACATTTCTGATTTACTAGAAGTAACCATGACATTTAACTGACTGAGGTCTCTATCCCACTGTGAACTTAATATAACCTTTGGTATACTATTGGCTTGCAGAATAAAGAAAACCTTAACACAGAGTTAAAAGAAAATAGAACTGAAGAAAGAAGTCATCATAAAGCATCAGGAATACAAATAGGAACAGAAATATATCTGTATGTGTATGCATTTCTACTTATTTTTACTTCTCTCTCATTAGCCCCATTTCTGTGGCTACATTTCTGAAGAAAAGAAGCTGAAAGAAAGAGAAAGATGTTCAGAACTTTTTTTTTTTTTAAGTAATGAGGGAAGTAAATTGACAAACAATAAAAGTAGAAAGAAGGGAAACAGCAGCGTAGGCCATAGCCCGATTTGCTGTTGTGGCTCCAGTCGGGTAAGAGGTTACCGTTGAAGCTGGTCATTGCCACCACCCCCTCGATGTTACTGCCTCTCCAAGATCTGCAGGCGTAACTGAACATGCAGGTTTGAGTTGTGTTATCTGACTTTAGGAAGTCATTGAATGTGCAACCCTGCCAACAGCTCCAAAGTCAGTACTACTGCAGGGGCAGTAGCATCATCCAAGGGTCTACCTGGTGATAGTAACCCCGATAACCCAGCTCAGCTGCCAGGAGAGCACTTCTGACCAGCTAAATTTGTGTCAATCCAACACCACCAGATTTTTACTACTGTAACTAAGAGCAGAATGTGACACATAAAAACTGCAAACAGAATGGGAGCGAAAGTGCATCAGTTTGGAGGAATAGAAAATGAAGAAGAAAAAGTTAAGAGAAAAAAAATGAAATGAGGCAGAATCTGGCTCAGATGTATAAACCATCTGTACTGTGTATCAGTGGAGAAACAAAGATCTACAGCAATACAAGCTTCGAGGCCACGTGGAAGAGGAACAGACCGCAAAATGCAGTGGTTTGCTTATAACTGAGGACCTGTTCCAGAGGAGTCTTTGGCAGTGATCTGCTGCATGGGCTGCTAGTGAGTCTCCAGGTGCAACTCAGGTGCAGGTGTTTTGGTGTTTTTTTTTTTTTTTTTTTTTTTTTNACTTTTAAAGCTATAAGAAACACCTTACTCCTTTTCCAGATCAATATTTCCACCCTAACATGTAGCTTGATTCTGCAAAGCAATCCTGGCTTTTGTCTGCCTAAGCGGGGATCTCACAGCTTTGTCGATAAACTGTGAAATCCTTCATTGCACTCAGCACAGAGCAGTGTGAATGGAGGTGCTGGGGTGAGACATTGAGAGATCACTTGAGTAGGAAGTCTTACAGTTGTGATGTTCTCACAGGTATCTGTTTCCGTGGGAAAAACAACTGGTGACTGTTCTCTCAACAGCCAGTTGAGTTGTGGGATGGTGTTTAGCATTGAGCCAGTCCTCAGCACAGTAATCTTATAAATCCAAAGAAGTTAATGGAATAAAGAGCTTTTTTTTATGACTTGGGAGCCCCCTGTGGCTGCAGATTTGGCAGCAGTGTTTGGCTTCATGTTCCAGACATCTCACAAAAAGCTTTATGGTGGAAAAGCTAGGCATCTTAGATCTCTAAGCCTTTGACACGTATTTCTCATCAAAAACCCTAGTATTTTTTGTCCTTTTCTACAGGCTTGTGGATTAGTTTTGGATGTCTTACTCACACACTCTGCGGTTTAGTTTTCCATATTATTGTTCCCTCAGCACATACTTGCTTTTATCTCCTACAGGCAGTATTGGCACCCCATAGGCAGTCAAAGCATCTGACATTGTGGGACAGCTTTTACACCAAGAAGGGAGGTGTCTTGTGCCAGCCCAATCCCTTTCCACTGGAGTTACTCATCATTATTTATTAAGGAATCAGTACTTTTCAAATTGGCTTCCACAGTTATGAGCCCTTCCAGTACAATACAGCTTTGCGCTATCATTTGGAGAGGGCTGATGACTCAGACAGGAGTATGTCTTTCCTAATTCTCAGTTTATTCTGTAGTTAAAAAAGCACCACAGAAGGGACTGCCACTGCCTCTGACAAGTGACTTCTGAGAAGGGACAGAAAGATTCACCCTTTATAGTGAAAATGAACATGATCAAACTACTCACTGTCATTCCATGACTTTCACACACAATCTCAGTAAAAAGCTTGTCCTCACCCCTATAAAATAAAGGCAACATGAGAAAACTTTAGACTGTACCGAGCTCCCATGTGGGAACCCTGTGAAGGTAAGCAATTACCAACTCTCTTCTCCTCCCTATTTGTAAAACCCCTTAGTGTGGTACCAAACCCCACCCTGTGCTGGCGTGATGGCTCTACTAAAGCTACTTTTAGTACTGTAGGAATTGACCAGCCCATACTTTACTGAAAGTTAGGCATATAACAATAGAAAAACATCCCTGCTGGGTCCAGCTGCTGGCACCATCCAGACCAAGTGTTTTGTCTCCAGCACTGGCAATAGCAGAGGCCATGTAAGGAGAGCACCTGAGCCTGGCCATTTTCTGCAGCACGTTCCCTGCTAATTCCCCTAGTATCCACAACTGTTGGACTGGGGATGTTAGAGGGCCTGTCCCTTTAGTGTCTGCTGATGGAGCTAAAGACAGTTTGCCTGTGCCTTTTTTGAGCTTGCTGAGAGAGTCAGAACCACAACGTCCTAGGGCAGCAAGTTCCAGAAGTTCAGGCCTTGCTATGTAGAGCAGTACGTCTTTCATGTCTTTTAAATCCATCTCCTACTGGTTTCATTGAGTGACCCTCAGCTCTCATATTGCAAGACTTGGTGAACAACAGTTCCCCATTCAGCTTATCGTGACTTTGTAAATCTCAGTCATATCCCACTCTGCCTTCTCCTCTCCACACCAAACAGTCCCAGATTTTTCGGTCTTTCTGCGCAAGGCAATGGCTCCATCCTTTGAAAATTTCATCGCCGTGTCTAATGCCTCTCTGCCCACGTTGTGGCACATGGTACCAGATCTGCCTGCACGCAGGACACAAGCTGTGGGTTTTCCACGGTCCTTTGTGGTGGCCGAGAGATGCCATCTGTTTTGTTGCCAGGCCCCTTTCTGATGGTGCCCTGACAGTGTTTTGTGGCTTTTCCAGCAGCTGCTGTGCACTGAGCCAACGATTTCAGTGACCTGCCAGTGATGGCTGCAAGAGCCCTTTCCTGAGTACCCTAACTGCCTGTTCTGAGCTCAGTATCGTATAAGCACAACTTAGAATTTTTTTTTTTTAAAGATGTATAACTACACTTTTATCTGCACTGAAGCGTATCTGCCACCTTGTTGACCCTCACTCAGTTCCCCATCGTCAGTGCATCGTTTGACTGCTAATCTCCATAAATTCGGACATTTTGCTGTCTGCTGCCCTCTCCAGGTCACAGATGAAGATGTTCAACAAAACCGGTCTCACATCCAGCTTCTGAGACACTCTACTCAGTTGACCCCTCTCCATCCTGAAAAGTGTCAGTTTTGCCTTTCCTTTTGCTTCTTATCCTGTAATCAGATTTCAGTCCATGAAAGGACCTTTCCTCCAATCCCGTGGAAATTTAATGTCTTTAATAGTTTTTCACGAGGAGCCTTGTTAAAAGCTTTTTGAAAATCCAAGTGTAGTATGTCCACTAGCAATCTTTCCCATAATTCATGAAATCCTCCTTGTCCTTGTAAATCATCAACATACAGAGTTACCACACAAGAACTAAGCACGCTTATCATTTGGCTTCAGAATTAGAAGCACCTTTAAGTCGTATGCTTTTATTCCTCAATTGCATTGTGCAAGGAATGGTCCAGGTTCCCCTCCTATGTGATGTATCTGCTAGCAGAAGGTAAGTGAGAGAGCCTAATTCAAGCTGAATTTTGTATATTGGTAGCTTGGAGCATTTTCTACAATGGAATCTGAAGAAAGAAACATATTCTCCATTTAAATAAAGAAGCTGAACAAATACATGATTTTTAAAACTAATTGTGTAAGGTCTACTCAAAAGAAAAGGCTGGGGTTTCATCCTGATCAAAACAGAAAGTAACAATGATAGCAAGGTCAAACTAAGTAGTTCTGAAATTCAATATTATTATTTCATTAGATTTTAACATACTTTCACTCCATCTTAAATAGTTAACTCAATTTTGAAATAAAACATTATTTTAAAATGAAAAAGTGGCATACCTCATTATAAAATATTATATTAAAACAAACTGTTTCACATTTTAGGGGATTTTCTGTATTTGTTGGCTGAAGCTTACTGGCCAAATTCTGGTGTGAATTTGCAAGTAGTTCCAGTTGATCCAGAATTGCATTATCAGCAAATGAGTTATTTGTATGAAAATTTTCAGCTAACTTTATACACAAATCTCTCCATTTGCAATCGTAAACAAAATGATATGTACTACAGTATCATGTGTTCTATTACTTGACTGAATATCAAAGTAGAATGTTGTAATTAATGCACAGAGATGTCTAGTTTGAGAGTAATTCACTCTTCTTCCTCTCTAAACTGCATAAAGCCAGACTTTTGAACTGCTCGTCTCACATACTAACTGACATACCGGTCATGTTGTTTCCATACTATTAAACTGTCCAAGTCACAAATGGTTATTGTCAACACACAGACCAAAAAGTCAGTCGGAAGGGGGAACTGCACAGGGTGTAAATCTGGTATGAAATCATGATCAACTATGTATGAATCATTCTTTCAAAAGACAAATGCAGGTACTTAGTGATCTAACCACATGCCTCAGGGACATTTACATGCCAGTGATGTACTCTTCAGAAATTAATAATGCATATGTATCATTAATGTGCTACTTAGCAAACCTAGGGAATATCATTTATCAGTCAGACAGAATTTCTCCTAGCTTCATTTTTTTCCTGTTACCTTACTCTACAATTCAAAATGAATAATCATCTAACTTTTACTTAATAAAAATACATTAAAAAAGGATTTCTAGTGTTGGTAGGGAAGCTGTCATTTATCACACAGAATTTTAGAGGTATGTTGAACAGCACAAATATGAACGAGCCTGCCTTCTACCAAGAGCAATAAGACTAGGGAAAGGGGGACAAAAAATTAGGGGTGTCAAAATACAGGGAAAGAGGGGATTTCAGCATGGCAAAAATGAAAAACACCTATTAAGAACCCACTACTGACTGTATTTACTGGCAGGATTTGAAAATACTACCAACTATAACAGGGAAAAAAAACCCAACGTGCTTATTTCTTTACAATACTATGTGAACTTGGAATTTTCCTAAAAAGTGATCTTGTATTAGAGCTTTGTTCAATTTTACAAATGACCCCAAAGGTTACAAAATCTGCAATATTACTGGATTTTTTTGTTTTAACTTAACAAAAGCTCTGGGAGAGGGGAAATAACAAGCAATCAGGCTAACTAGATTCTGTAGTCTCAATGTATCATGTAGGGGTATAAGAAAGTACGATTTATAAAATCATGTAAAGGATCTCAAAATCGTAACATCTTTCTAGCAGTAATTTATTGTAAAAGTTAGGTTCACCATATAGCTAGTAACTATTTTTAAATGATAACAATGTCATCAGAATATAAACAAACTCACTATATCCTGAATCTGCAGTGTGACTCCCAATGACATAAGCTTTTTGTTTACATATATGATATACCACCTAGGATACAGTTATAATCTGTTGGTTTCATTTAATTTTTAAAAACAAATTATTTTCTTTTCCCTTTGACAGTAAAATAACTATCCTGGGTCCAGTTTATCTAACTTTTAAGCATAAAACCCAGAAAGCTGAAGTAATCTGAATCTGATTATACTTTTAATCTTAGGGAAATATACTTCCTCCATCCCTTTGATATTGAAACAAATTAGTCCATCCTGTGCATTAAGCAAAAGAAAAAATTGAAGAGCAATGACATAAAATGTTATAAAACCAACATAAAATATTAGAAAGTCTTGAAGTAATAATGTTCTGCAGCCTGTTTTTAAAAGATGTTCATTTCCAGGCAACAAAAACAAATGCTAGTAAAACCACTCCAAGTACAATTTAAAAACATGTGACTGACATGTAAGCCTAACCCTATTTCCCAAAGTGAGTGGGCAGCCTTAACAGAAGCCCATTAAGAAACAGGTAGATGCAGATATGAGAAAGCACCATTTGACCCTCCTGTTTGTATTATTTGTTCTTTAAATGCCTTTAGAAGTCTGGTTCTTGACCATTAAAAAAAAAAAAACAAACACCAAAAACCCAACCCTTTTTCCTGAAAGTCCTATCACTCAGATTCAGCAGGTAACTATGTTAAACTTTATTTGCTCCGTCTGTTGTAACAAAGCCATGATTAATACTGTATTAACCTGTCACTGTTGCATTCAAAGACAATAATGCCTGGTGGTGATGCTAAACCTTTAGCACGTGGAGTTAGGAACTGTTTTTCTAATTAGATTATTTCTTTCAATTTATCTCACTGCATGAAGCACATGGAGATATCCAGTGTCCTAACATGCAGAACATTGGATGACTGGAAGATAAAAGATTAACAGAAAAATCACTATCATGAAACCAATACAAAGCATGCTATGTACTCTTGCAATTATTCCTTTTTCTTCAGAGCTTTGGTCACTGCAGCAGACATGCAGAATGCATATTTAGGTAAAAACAACGTTACTGGAGTAGTTGAAAAATGTATCTAACCCATTAGCCGCGACAAAGTGACCCACAACCATCTAACAGAATAAACCCTTTTGGGTGGGTTTCCGTGTACCAACTTTCCTCTTTGATTATGTTTCTTGCTGGGAGAGCTCTGATTTTATATTGTTTAAATAAATTGGTCTCTTGTAGTGATGGAGGAGGCCTGAGTGTTCAGGACACATGCTTCTTTCTATAGATCATTTTCTACCCAAGCAAGTGAGAGTTTACTTGGCTGACAGAGTTCACGGAGGAGCAAGGTAAGTGAAACCTACTTACATTAACGATTATGGATGGTGATGATGTGGCTCCCTCTACTGCAGCATCCTAGATGGTGTTGCTGGTCCCTGTCAGGGTTCTCTGGCTTGGCTATGAGAAAAAAGAAACAGTTCTTTTAAATAAAAACCAACCAACCAACCCCAAAGATTACACTAATAAATCTGGCTCACTAACAAATAGCTTTGTGATTCTCTAGATTAAGTCATGAAGACATACTTCATTTCAGGTAGTAGAGCTAGCTAAAACACTCCACCAAAGAGATTCAGGTGCAGTTGGAGCCTTGTAGCTCCTTTTAAGGCAGGGAGGTGCCTTAAGGAGGTGGTGTGTTCCTCCAGAAGGGCTCCAGATACAGTCTCATGTTTCTTAAGGTTCCTTTTCCTCCTGCTTCCATTGATTACTCTTCTCCTTTTTCAACCACTTTTCTTTTTCTCTCCTATGCCCTGATTCTTGTTCTCTCCTTTTGCATTTTTCTCCCCTTACTGTTTTGGGCTTATTTTCCCTTTTCGTTCTTCTTTGCCTCACCACTGCTTTATAAAGCAAACTGCTTGGAAAGGAGTTGTTTTTTCTGACAACACATGGACCATAGCCACAAAATCCTTAAAGTGGAGGAAAAATGCACTGGCAGCCCAAAAAGAAACTGCTTCAGTGTCCTGATGCTGCAGTTATTACGGCGCACCAACACCATGAAAACGAGGTGTTAACCACCTTCTGCCACCCACACAACCATGAGAGGAAGTATGCTGGGGACCACGGGGCAGATCTGTGTTTCTACATATGCCCTGACTCAGTGTGGTATGACAACAGCGTGACCTGTCATCCCTGTGCTACACAAAGTTGGTCTGCTTTCAATTAATCAAGTAGAAACAAATTACCGAGGACTGGGGACTACATTCAGAACTGATGTGGAAAATGGTCGAATGGCAATTTGTACTTCTGCTAAGCATACTTCTTTGAAATCAAGATGTAAACTTAGATCTACTTTGCAGACACCTGGAATGACTGTGGTGCTTGTGCAGGAGGTCACTGCCTGGTGTCTCAGCAGCAGAGTAACGCTCTGTGTTATTCCTTTGTATCTTTGCAATATCAGTGAACATCTGTGATTTGAGCTTATGTCTAACTTTGCAGTGGAATTAATTGGCACTGAAGCTTTCACATGGTTGCCTCCATCTGAAGCAGATGTGGAAGGTAATGTCCAGCTGGTAGATGGCTGTGAGTACGTAGCTCTTGAGCCATTTTCAACCACTCCAGCTAGGCCCATTAAAAGAGGTACAGCTACCCCCTTAGACTCTCCCTGCCTACTAACAGGTACTTCTTTCTTCTCAGTGGACAGTTCATGAAAATGGACTACCCTTCATACACTACTGGAAAGATGATCACTTCGGGAAAGACAGCTTTCTGACTTTAGCACCATGTGTCTATACGCATGTGTACACCCATACCCATGGGCACATGTACTAGATGCACTCTAGTGAGGGCGCAAAACTGCCCTGTTGTGTACCGTCAGCTGCACAGTTCCAAGTCCCGGGTTTTTTTTCCGTGAAATTCACAACACATGATACCTTTTGTGAAACCCCCATTTCCAAATCCCCAGGATTACATGAGAATTTAAGTTTTTATTTGAAAGGAAGGCAGGTTCTTAGCTTTCATCCTTCCAGAGAAATATTTGAAAATTAGACCACTTGGAGCTTGAAAAATCACACGGCAAATTTAAAAGTTCATTACATTTAAAAAACTTGTTATTTTTTAATGCCTGAAGCTGGCAATATAGCATAAGTCCTATCCTGCTGTCAGCTCACAGATTTTACTTAAATTAGATACTAAAGGAGTTCAGCAGTCCTCACCAAAAAAATATGGGGCCATCTGTTTCCAAGAGTTTCTTCTAAAATTATGAATCCCCGTTGCGAGTGCTGCCCAGCTGTAATTGGCTGAGAGGTAAGTAAGCCACTGCCTGAGGGGAGAGAAAAAGACAGTGAACAGAAACTTTACCCAGAAAATTAACAAACTATACTTCAGCTATTTAGTAATTTTTCCAATACAAAAGTGTTTCAATCTAATGAAGTGCATTTTCCATTCACAGAAAAATAAATGTGTTTAAAAAGTACACCAATTCGATGAGCTAGTTTAACTATGAAGCAGGGTTTTCTTTAAGAGACCCTGCGTTAAGATTTAAGGAAGAATGTGGGAGGAGATAGCAGATGCTCCAAGACAAGTGAAAATTACTTAGGTGTACTTCTATTAGTACAAAAGCTGCACTGTATTATTACTATGAGCACAGGACATTCAAGACACACGGTAACAGACAAGTCAAGCAATGATGTGGGAGTCTTCCTGCTGAAGTTACCTTCCTGAAACTGTGAAGAAAAGAGAATGTGTCAAACAGAAGACCATTAAATGTGAAACAAAAAAACAGTAATGAAAAGGTAGTGTGTAAAGTGAGACCCTGTCTCCTGGTAACCCTGTGGAAAAGTCAAATTTAGTGATAGAAATTATACCTTAAATTATGCATGAATGAATGTCACAGCCAGAAGCTTTGACTTCTGAAGTTCAGGCACCACTGATAGCAGACTTGCTGTGCAACTAGTCTAACCTCTCAACTGCTCAGTGTCAAATTTGTGAAAATGCCAGTGCCTACAGAATGAGCAATATAGGTATCTTCTGTCTGGCACAGGCACATGAACTCACATTTCTGATGAAAATCACAGTTCACAGGTTATAGAGTCAGACAGGCAAGATATTTATCATTCATGGCTACAGCAGTTCTGTTCAGAGATGGATAATTATCCCACTACAATTTCCAAAAACCTGTAAAACCATGCACCTTTTCAGTGTCCCTTTAAAATCAGAACTACTTACTTTATGGTTTTGACACCTGTCTTACACGTAAAATGAATATGGGTGGTGTCCATCATTTCTTAACACCCATCAGTGTTCTAACATAAGGGTTAGTTGGACTTGGTTCTGCAGAGCAATGTAGGAAGTCCATAGGCAACGTAGGAAGCCCTTGGATAAGGAAGAGCACCACCAGGGTCATCCAGTATTTGAGAAGGGGGACCAGCTACAACCAGCCTGTTTGTGCTCTGGATCACACAAAAGGGGGTGATAAACGTCAGCCTCATGATGAGCAGGCGAGGGCTGGCTGCACATCCTTCCCATGACTCCACGTAGCAGGCTACCTGCTCTGTCCTGGCAAAAAGCCTTAGGCGCATCTCTTCCAAATTCTCCACAGGAAAACAGAGAAGAAAATACTGCAGTGCTCCTAAAAATGAAGCTTCAAATAATGTTCTTGCTCAGTGCGACCACCAGGGTTGCATCAAGTCCCACAGCGACTGGCAGTGCAGGACTGCGTGGTTCCATGGTGATACAATTGTCACTGGATCATGACTGAATTGTTGGCTTTAGAGGACTATTAAAGGAAGGGGTGGAGAAAGGCATCTTTATATAGTAGCCTATTTCAGATATCAATAAATCTTAGGGTTTTTTTAATTAAAATAGAAACTTGCTTAAGAAAGGAAGTAAATTTTAGAGCCTGATCTATGGAAAGGATTAGTGTATTTGGCACTATCTCTAATTTGTGAAGGTGTACCTTTGTCCTTACCTGAAATGCATTTAGTTTTAAATCCCCTGCCTCTCCAAGGTGTGGATGCCAGCTGCACAAATATATCTAATAATTCTGTACTGTAGGCAAATTGCCCCCATATCACTCCTTGCCTCACTGGTTCCCCAGACTGCTTAATTGCCATATTGTATCATGAAATAGCATGCCATGCAGATACATTTAATGTATTTTTATTTTCCTTTAACAACTACAATAGGAGATTACTAAACTGATGGCAGGTTATAATATAACTTACCAGCAAATAAACTGTGTACCAAAACAATTGTACTAGCAATTGATTTCAATGATAACCATTAGGTACCCACTAAAAGACCAGTACCGGTTGTATTATTTGATGCTTTGACAGTATTTTGCCCTAACTTTAAAGCAGTATCAAAAAATAATGAACTAGACTTTATATCCAAATGTGGTGGTATTTGTCCGCGGGGTTTGCTGCTGTTTCTGTTCAGTTATGATGGTCAAAACTTTGTAAAAACTAGGAGGGGAATGAGGACAGATTGATAACCGCCTACAGATCAACACCTTACAGCATAACATTGCCCTTACGTATGCAAGTTTTGAACAGCAGCTTGGTGGAGCATATAATATTAGCACGCTGTGTGGCTTCCTTCTCAAAGAGGAAGAAAAGAAAACCAGCACCGAGCTGAGCTCTTGGCAGGGACTGGAGATGCCTGTAGAGAAAAGGAAGGCTTACAGAAAAAATAAAAGAATGGGAAACCTTGTGTCCCCAGCATGTGAAGAGAGATACGGCACACACTGCAAAAAAAAGGAGATAACCACAGAGAGGGTCCTGAGCTTGTGACGGATGGCAAAAATGTTGGAGAGGAGCAAGTGAGGTGACACACAGAGCCACTGCCACGTATGGGAAGGGGAACATGGCAGAGAGGGTCTTCACCATCGCAGGGATGAGAGCCCTGGTAACTCCATCGAGAGCTCTCAACTTCCGTGTTTCCCCAGGTTTAAATTCCACCACACATACCAGGGAGTGATCCCTGCTCTACCTTAGGCCAAGCACGAGTTGCTTCTCCGAGTTTAAGGAGAGGTCATTACTGCCATCTCAGAGATCTCATGCCCTGTCTCCCTGGAAGCTTCTTGTTATGTGGCTCCCAAGTCTGGCTGCTGAAATATAAAGTGATAGTGAAAACCCACCTACATTAAAAAAGCAGTGTTCTAAAACTGCAGCATCTTACAGTGTGAACTACTAGGTTTGAGAAATGTGTATTGAACCAGCTCTCCAGTGCAGCCACAAGCATAGAGGCAGTGATTTTCATGAAAACGAACTCTTGTTAAACATTTGAATTTATGTTCTGAGTCCCTCAGACCTTTTGCCCTTTGTGCTACTTTACAAGCACTAACCTGGCCGTTATGGGGAAAATGAATTTCTAGACTCACTTCAATCAATAAACTGTCACAAACTCAGTGTATGCACACTTTAAAAATAAATCCACATAAATATAAAGCTGCTAACAAAACAGAAACGTCACGAAAGAGACCTCTCAGAGCATCTGCATTAAGAAGTCTGCAAAAAAGGGCTCAGAGTAGTAGTTCTAATACGCTATTAATTCCCAGTAAGCTGACTGGTCATTATTTCCTGGTAAAAGCATACTCATTCAGCAAAGGTTCATAGTTTAACTACATCTCTCTCACTATGAAAAGCAGTTGTCAGCTGAGGTCTGAGTCAGGGGATGGATCCAGTGTGGACAGGGCTCAATGAGCACAACATTCCTCCAGTGTGAAACACACAGCACCATGTCATAGCAGAACAGAACACCTCGCCCCATGTCACCTCACCTGTGTCCCGATCTGCACCTTCGTCAGAGAAGCAACTTTTGGAAGATATTTCCTAGATTTAGTGCCAATGTCACTTGGCAGGAGATTAGCTCCCCATAAAGAACAAAGTTATAGATTTAAGAAGGAAATCAAGAAGCCTCTTCTTTTTTCCCCCCGCATTTTAATTAGTAGGAACCAATCTTCCTTTGGCTCTCCAAGCAGTACCTGGCAGGGATGCAGAATTGAAACATTTAATTCTCCAAGCAGTGACCGTACTTGTTCTTCATCACCAGGCTGCTTTCCCTTTGCCTCTCTCACCCATCATCAATGCTGACAGGTGATATCTCTGCAGTAAGAGAACATCAGCCATGCAAAATACAAATACTTTCTTTTTGCAACACTGATTTGCTAATTCAGTGCTGAGAAAAAAAATGGAACTTGCTTAATCCTGTCCATCCAGCTCAAATTTATGTTCCCTGCCTCGACAGCTGCAAATATCTCATGGTACTTAATTAACAGACCATTGTCATGATCTGTCTTTGCAAACCTTTAAATCAAAACTGTTTGTTTTCCACAAGAGATTATCTGATTTAAACAAGGATTGATTCAGGGAAATCCAATGCCCTGTGCTATGTAGGTCAGACTGTTTGATTACAGTTGTTTTTTTCTGGATTTATGAGTTATTTTTTCTTTGCAAATTAAAATTATTAAACTGTATCATCGAAAAATCCACAAGCGTCCATACTATTAATAGAAGCACAATAAAACAGAAGGCAGGAAGCAGGATAACTGTGGGTGGCTACTACACTTTCAAAAAGCAGGAGCATCTTGAACCCAACGAAATCAGCAGATGAATGTTCCTGCTCTGTGGGAGCAGGATGGAACCACGGAGAAGAGTTTGATCGTCTTTAGCTCTGACCCGTTTTTCTTTTGTTTCCTGCTTTTTTTTTCTTTCTGTTTTTTTAGGACATTCTATTATTATGCAGGGATCTATACTGTACCACATGAGAAACATCTGTATTGAGATGCAGTCTGTCTGCGGTTTTGGTTGCGAATCAATTTCACGGGTTATGTTTAGACTTTTCTTGATTTTTGAACTCTCGTTTCTGGTAGTTCTGCTACATACCATTCCAGCAGCTCTCGTCTCACTTCAGACCTGCATCTAAAAGAAGGCACAGTGTAAACAAAACATCCTAAAATGTCATTTATTCAGAAATCCTACAGTTTCATCTCTTCTTTTTGCTGCTTTGTCATGTAAGAAAAAACAGTAAAAAGGTTTTAGTCATAGACTGTGTAATTAAAGGGACCCTAAATAAACATGCATTTCTTGCTTCATTTCTTCTTGCTGCTATACAAGTGCCTCTAAAACTGGTACAAGGAAGCTGCATGTCTGCAGACATGCAAAAATCAAGCAAAGAGGAAATTAATTATCTTCTGTTACTAAAATAAAGGTGGTTTCTCAACCTAATTACAGAACAATGAGCTACTGAATATTTTCATACTCATGCTCAGCCCTTTAAGTATGCTGGATGCTGAGGAAACTGAGAAGTAGTAAACTTAGCACTGGGGAAAAAATGCCTTTTAAACACACTTTTACAACACCCTTGCATACTCACTTTTCCAAGCCTGCACAAAATTAGTATATTAGGATATCTGATTCTTACCAGCCTACCAGATCAATGATATTTAGGTCAGAATGACCTCAGTACTCATTAACATTTTGTCATGGTCATATTTTTCTTAAAACTTAACCTTTCACTGGTTACCTTATTTACAGCATGCATCTCATGCTTAAATTCTTCTTTGGGGGAATTTCTGAGAAAGGTCAACCTTGTCTTCAGTCCTGTCTATATTAGTATGATGAAACTATTTCTGTAAATTGTTCCACCTCACAATCTAAGATTGGTCTGGCACCTTCTGTCACCAAGGTAAGGCCCACAAAGCACTTAGCACTGCTTTAAGGTTACTTCTGATCACCTTACCTCTATCGGTGCAAAAGCAGCTCAAGTCAACCTTGGAGAAAGGACACACATTAATCAAATGAAGCAGAGGACTCTTCTTTCCACTGCCCATTAAACTATTTGCACGCCAGAGTTATTTCACTTGGTTTTGATAGTTACTGGGTATTTGCAGCAGCGCTATAAAAAAGTTAAGACTCACCATGTTCCTCCATAGTCATGTCTTGTGCCAAAAAATGTCCCAGTGGGACAACTGCAGAATATTGGAATGAGAAAATCTTATAGTTTTTTTCAAAATGAAAAAATCCCACCTACAATAGCCAGGGTTTTTTTTCTCACTTTAAGAGCTTTCTGTTAGGGCTGGTAGACAAATTTGTTACTTTGCTCAGCAGACGCCTAAAGACGGGTAGCGCACATATCTTGTACTTGTAACACCCATCAAAGTAAAATTTCCTAGACTGCTCTTGACATTAACTATCATAGCTCTTTTGCTAACAGTTTAGCAAATTTTGCCTGAAAAGCTTTCAAAAGTTTGTTATCAACAATTTGTTTGCCCTGGGCACCCAGCCCCTGCCTGAGCGACGCTTGCTGCAGGTGTGCCTGCCAGCAGCCCTGCCTCCTGGATGGACCCTGGATCTGATCCACCCCCCCACCTTGTCTGGGGCTGTTGTGGTTATCAGTACCCTGCTCTGCCCATACAATCCAATGTCCAAGTGGAAACCAGTAATGAGTGGTGTCCCTCAAAGGTCCGGACTGGGACCAATAGTATTTAATATCTTCATCAATGACATAGACAGTGGGATCGAGTGCACCCTCAGCAAGTTTGCAGATAACACCAAGCTGAGTGGTGCAGTTGACACACCTCAGGGACGGGATGCCATTTAGAGGGACCTGGACAGGCTTGAGGAGCGGGCCTGTGCAAACCTCGTGAAGGTCAACAAGGCCAAGTGCAAGGTCCTGCACCTGGGTTGAGGCAACCCCCGGTATCAATACAGGCTGGGGGATGAAGGGATTGAGAGCAGCCCTGCAGAGAAGGACTTGGAGGTCCTGGTGGATGAAAAGCTGGACATGAGCTGACAATGTGCATTTGCAGCCCACAAAGCCAATTGTATCCTGGGCTGCAGAAAAAGAAGGTGGCCAGCAGATCAAGGTGATTTTCCTCCTCTCCTCTGCTCTGGTGAGACCCCACCTGGAGTACTGTGTCCAGCTCTGGAGCCCTCAGCACAGGAAAGGCATGGACCTGTTGGAGCGGGTGCAGAGGAGGGCCACAAAAATGGTCAGAGGGCTGGAACACCTCTCCTATGAAGAAAGGCTGAGAGAGTTGGGGTTGTTCAGCCTGGAGAAGAGAAGACTCCGGGGAGACCTTATTGCAGCCTTTCAATATATAAAGGCGGCTTATAAGATGGAGAGAGACTTTTTAGCAGGGCCTGTAGTGACATGAGAAGGGGCAACAGTTTTAAACTGAAAGAGGGTACATTTAGATTGGACATAAGGAAGAAATTTTTTACTATGAGGGTGGTGAAACACTGGAACAGATTGCCCTGAGAAGTTTTGGATACTCCATCATTAGAAGTGTGCAAGGTTAGATGGGGCTTTGAGCAACCTGATCTAGTGGAAGGTGTCCCTGCCCATGGAAGAGGTGTTAGACTAGATGATCTTTAAAGGTCCCTGCCAGCCCAAACCATTCTGTGATTCTAGGGTTCTGTGAGTCAGATGCTGTGGGTCTGCTGATGCAGTCAGCGAGGGCATGGCCTGTGCCAGGAACACCCTTGCTCCTGCTGCTCCCTAAGCCTCACCAGTTTACTCTTGGCTGTACCTGGCAATTTCAAGAACAAGATCCCTCACTTGAGAAATGACTCTTCCTTCTTGTCAAATGTTTCTTCCAAAGAACATCAGAGATAGCAAATGCTAGAGAAGATAAACAGCCAAGCACCTGGCCTCAAGTGTACTTTGCTTTTCTGTTGTGGTTATTGTTCTAGGTATCTTTCTTGATTTATATTATTTAATTTTTCCAGAAATGCTAAAGGAAAGCCTAGGTATAGCAGAGAGTCACTGCATTGCAAGATACCTCTTGGATCCTGCTCCATCATTAACAACAGCCCACCATCCTTTTCTATTTCAGCTCTAGAGAAGGTACTGTATAATCTAGTAAAGTAATGTATATCCAAAGCTGTTTCAAATTTTTTGAGATATTATCTTGAAGAAAGCCAAATCCTTGCATTTCCAATGTTCCTAGAATGGAAATTGTTCAGAACCACTTAGGGAGCTAAAAAGCACAGTTGAAGGCTGTGTGGGAGTATTTGCGTATGCATTGGCAGGGGGAGAGGGAGGAAAAGAATTAAGATAAATACAGCACTTTTCAGTGTTCAGCTGAGCTTGGTGTAAAGTCTGCACTACAGCAACTTAACAATTCCCTACGGTTTTCTCTTCAAAAGGGGATATTAAAAAAAAGGGGGAAGGACATAGTTGTTTATAATGTTTTCAGTAATGTCACCTTTCCTCTCAAACAACTTCAAAGACTTCCATGTTTTAATTATTCTATAACCTACCCTGCTGAGACTGGCTGAAAAACAAGTAGAATTTTATATTTTACTAGACAGAAACTGAAGCCCATGTCATAAAAGCCCCCTCTGTGTGTTTGTGTGAATGGCTTACAGGCGCGTATGCGGATGGAGAAATAGGTACCAGAAAACAGCAGGCTGAAGAGAGGGAAAGTGCACGCCAAGTGGTAGCATGCGAAAGTCTGCCAAGAACTGATAAGCTCCAGAGACCAGCTGGATTCAGTCCTGCTGAATCCACAAAAACCGATAAACTCTGAACACTGAGACTCTGCCGAATCTGTCCAAATCCGCTAGCACCAACCATGGGTCGTACAGCCCAGGGTACATCCAAGAAGGCTGCTATATGCAAAACTACAAGATCATCTATCTATCTATCTATCTATAAAAAAGACACACACACATATATATATGATGAAACAAATCATCTGGAGGGACTTTGTGAACACCCATCTCAAAGCCCCTGGCACATCAATACATGCCTCTGCTTTTAAGTAAACAGCTGGGGTTGGTCTCCCAATTCTTGCTTCACCCAGGTACCTGTTAGTGCGCATGTTTGTGAACTGCGTGAGGGAATAAATAAATGCAGTGTACAATGAGTCCCTTGCTATTAATTACAGCATAATAAAAGACTATCTAATAAATACCGGTGTGATCTGTGTTTCCCCCAGCTTGATCCCACCAGAGAAAACAGGATGTACAATAATCCAGTGTTGCAAAGTTTAACTCCTACATTTTCATGGATATCAAAGTGCGGAGCTACCCCACCTTGGGGAGAGTGCCTGACATTGGATCCAGACTTTCCAAAATACAGACTTAGGTATGTTTCCAATGTGGCATTTCTTAAGTGGCTGTCACCATAAATGGAGGAATGCCCAGATCCAGACCCGGGTACACCACAGACCTGGAGAACTGGTATCATTGCATGGGACAAATTCAAAAGCTGCAAACCAAAGTATTAATCTTCTCACAGGTGCATACCCCCTCGCTCAAGCTTCTGGACCATGTGGTCCGTAAAGTCCAAGGACCACAGTCTCTTCTTGAGACTCCACAGTTGTGCCAAATCAGCAACATGGCCCTCTGCCAGCAGAGTCACCATGTGCCCCTGCCAGCCTGGAGAAATCCCAGGGCTACCAAAACTGACCCCAATACCGAAGTGACTTCTGTGGTGCTTATACCATGTTGGCTCAGGAGGCCACCAAATTCAGATGACCCTTCCTGTTTTTCTGTCATCTCCATTCCTCACATGAACCAACACCAGTCATCTCCAGGGAGAAGCTACAAGGATCTATCAGGAGTCTGCTCAAAACAGGCTTCATCTTTAAAGACTGGGCCTGCTTTCAGCATTCTCCCAAGTTTTTCCCCTCTCTGCCCCAGCCTGTCTTCCTGCTTCTACCTGGCAGAAGGATGATCAGAGTGTAATTTTCCAGACAGTTACAAATTTGAATAGGGTTGCCTATTTCCTGCAAACGATTGACAAAAATGTGCTACCCAAACATTCGTGCTGGTATCAGTCCTGGCGAGTGGCTTTGACAGGAACAGCAATACCTGCCGAGGGGGTTATCCTGCAGCTGTTCTACTTCCAAGCACTTCACGGTCCATGTGCTTTGGAATCCCCTGGACTATTCTCAGGAAACTAAACGCAGTTGTTTTTCTACTTCAGTTTGAGGTGTGTGTAGCTGAGGACACATCAGATTGGTTATGAAAGCAATAGATGATAAGTTAGACGGAAATTATGCTTTGAAATCAAACGGAAATTCTTTTAGAAGGAACACGCTTTTAAAATCCTTCAGTATCGTTTGGGTTTGCGTGACCTCTTGTGGTCAAATCCCTACCCTGCAGTTCTGCTTTTTCACTCGCGGTGGGAGCAGGCCCGTGATATTTTTGGCTACACTTGTGCTGAACGGTAGGAGAGGTTTTGGCTTGCAATATTAAACAGCAATTTTAGTGAAAGAAAAATCTATGCTAACAGATATCTAGTGACAGTAAATAATTTTTCTCTGAATTTATGCTGATAAAAATAAGTTCTTCTTTTTGCCCTGTAATACTGTAGCTTAAGCCCAACAGTTAGGAACCATGAAATGGATTGTATTCTAATGCATCAAAAAATGGCTTTTAAAGGACACAGCCTCACCTATGAATATGAAAAAAAGACGTAGGAAGAGCAGAGGAAGAGATCCTATTATTTTAGCTGCCATTACTTAGCTCTACTGCGCATCTGCCAGCAAAGCTGGCTGAGAAGTACCATCTTGCAGCCTGGCAGCAGGGCCGGCAGCTGTCCAAGCTTCTCCTCCGGCCACGTACCAGCTTCTCCTCTTCCCACCACACCGCTGCTCTTGCCCTCTGCTGCAGAGGCGGGAAAGTTCCCCAGCGCCGGTGCCACAGCTTCTCCTTCCCCGAGGATGTTTTCGTGGGAAGGCCCCGGCTCATGCCTTCTCAACGTTAATCGTCACAGCCACTGTGGCCTCACTGCAGGCAAGGAGCAGGGTTTGAAGGGCTGTAGTTAGTAAGGACAGGCCTTGCTGTGAGCTACGGCACCCGGGGAACGCGCCTGCCTGGGAGACCGCGGCGCAGCAGGCCGGGCCGCCGCCGCGCGGTAGGCCCTGAGGCG
>WAAD01039297.1:106826-130606 GCA_013389945.1 Fregata magnificens
GGCCAGGTGCTCGCTAGGAAGCGCCGGAAGGTGCGTGTGTGTGGCGGGGGAGGGGTGTGTGTGTGTGTGTAAGCGTGTAAGCCCCGCGCCGGAGGCCGGGCGTGCGGCGCCTTGTCACGGAGGAGGCGCTCCGCAAAGCGGCGTGTGGTGATGCAGGCCGGCGGCCTCCTCCCCCGGCCCGGGCTCGGGGAGGCGGGACAACGGCGGCGTCTGCGGAGGGGGCATCTCACTTTTAGCTTTCCCAGTTTTGAAATACGGGGGTTTTTTCACTCGTGCCTAAATTTTCCTTTCTGTTCTGCATCGTGGTGGTCAGTGTCTGAAAGGTCGGCTAACTGAATGTCGCTGATTGTTTGGCTGCAGCCTGCAGGGATACCCGCAGCCGTCAGGGGTAGAGTGTGGCGGTGGCTGGGTTGAAATCTCGGGGGAGAAGGAGCGAGCAAATAAAAGCTGCATCAGGTGCTTTGCAGTGGAGACAGAGGGGTTTTTTATTAATTTATTTTTTGTAGCTTGAGGGTTTTTTTGAAATCTTACTCGTTTCCTTTAGGTGCCTTGTTGAGAGTTGGTCTCTACAGGAAAACTTGCCTTAGTTACATAGGTTGACAATTCATAATACATAGTCTGCAATCTTTTTCTTTTCGTTAACGTCTGGTTGGACCCAGTTACTCTCTCCCCCTCCCTTAAGAAATCCACTAAGAGTCTGGTTACACATGGCTCTAGGTGGCCCTGCTTGAGCTGGGGGGTTGGACAGGATGACCTCCAGAGGTCCCTTGCAACCTCAGCCAGTCTTCTGTGACTATAAAGCTCTGTCTATGTGGGAATCCAGCAGAACTTGGAGGAACAAATCCAAAAAAATCATCCAAGAGAAGTATTGGTGGTGGTATAGAAGGACTGTATAATCCACGTTGCACCACCTACAAGCCTTCCAAGACCTTCAGAGGGCAAGCTGCTCAGAAGCAATGTGCAGTTACATTTATGAAGAGAGCTGTTTTAAATGGTTGTGTTCCTTAAATTATACATCTGCTGTCTTTGCAGTGTCTCTTGTGAGTATTCGCCTGGTGACTTGGTCTGGGCCAAGATGGAAGGTTATCCTTGGTGGCCATGTCTCATATACAACCATCCGACTGAAAGAACAATAGTCAGAGGAAAAGGGAAATCCACTCGTGTCCACGTACAGTTTTTTGATGACAGCCCTACAAGGGGCTGGGTCAGTATTAAATATCTGAGGCCGTATAAAGGTAAGAGATATGAATAAAACTTTTTGAAATGGAAATATGCCACTTGTTTTGGAAAAATAGGCATGGAGTATAGGGTATGGTATTATCCATAGAGAAAGAGCAGCAAAATGAAGACTAGTATTGAGTGGGAAAACATGTTTTATACTTCCTAAGTTAGAGAAGGCAAGTTTTTGAGTGTTACAGGTGCGTTTATGATTATACAGTTCTTTAAACATAAACCACTAAGCCCTCTTGTTTAATTAGGTTGGAACACAAACATGTTCTCTCATCAGTACAAAAGAGATCCAAAAGATAAATCCACTATTTCAACTTTTAGCCCTGAAATCCTTAAAATACTAGGAATGTCAAGCCCAGTTTTTAAGCAGCTATTTGGGAACTGCAGTTTGTCCAGAATAAAAAGATTAGGCACAGGATGTTAGGTAACTAAAATGGATTCTACTGTGGTGTTATTTCTTTTAAGCAATGCAGTACAGTTTTGTTAATAAACTATATAACTTGAGAATTCAGAGTGTTTGTTAGGGTAGCGCTTGTAGTTACAGAGCAGAGGTGGTGTTTGTCGTCTTGAAGAAATGACTTAGCTAACTAATGAAAATCAAATGTAATCAAGAATTAAAACAACATTTTGCATAATAAATCTCAGCTTGATCTGATCTTAATAATGATCTGTTTTCCCCTTGTTTTATAATTTTACTGTTGCTGAAAACTGTAAATCATTGGCTGTAAACTGTCATGTGTAACTCATGTTGCTGTAAACTGTCTTGTTAGTCAAACAGGTATTTTGGGTGTAATACAGTGTATTTGACACACTGTAGGGTTTGCTTATGATGTCAGTGAAACAACTGAACTTAAACAGTTTATTCCTTTTTACAAGTTAGAGTTCCATCTCATATGATCATGTAGTCATCTTTTTTTGGCTTGTTTATACTTAAATGTACTGCACTTGAGCCATAGTTAGTTTTAAATTAAAATGGTAATGTTAATACCATAAGTATTAGCATAATTTAACGCGAGTGGGTTGGCCCATGGTTCATATGTATCTTTCCTGAAGGTATTTTAAAAGAATCAAATGTATTTTAACAGCTTGCAGCTGTGCTTAGAAGCAAAAAGAGGTAAGGAGAATTGATCTGTTTACCAAAAGAAAGCTGCAGAAAAATAAGAAGTGTTCAAAATGTTTAAGCATGGAAACACTGGTCTAATGACAAGAAATGTGGTTAATGCAGAACAGAGTAAAAATATTTAAAATACTTGCTTTGCTTTTAAATTCAGACAAAAAGCATCTTTGTATACAGACTAAGAGTGTTGGATTCTTTGGGTAAGAAAATGGAGAAGTTGCTTACGTTGCGGTGTTGTTTGTAACTGCATAAATACAGACAGCACAGGGCTAGACTTCTAACAGCTGGGCATGCCAGAAGTGGAGGTACATAGAAGTTGGTTAAGTGAATATGCAGGTGTTGCACACTTGAGTATGCAGTTAAATTATATGATGAGTTTTTTCTCCTGCCATTGTTAAATTGTCAATATTAAACGCAAAATATTTTTAGATTGTCTCACTGCATTTGCAAAACTGAAATGGAGTTCTGGCTTGTTAATGTGTTGCATTTGCGCCACAGAAGCAGCTACTTGTAACTCCATGCTTTGGTACTGCAAGCTCAAAGAAATGAATGTGAGAGAGAATTCTGTTTGGCTTATTTCTGAGGTGGTTGGCCTCCTACAAGTCAGCTGCCTTTTGTCTACCATTGACTTAGAGCTGAAGCTTCAGTTAATAGCGGCCTATGAAGGGATTCACAAGAGCGGGTGTAAGAACCTGTTCAGGCAGATTCTACTCTTGTATGTGGCCAGCTAAACCTATAAGAGCAGAAAAAGGAATTGCCCTTCGCCGTCTATAGCATACTCTTATGTTCCCTTCTTTCTTTCCCCAGGTTAAATATATAACGTTATATATACCATTCATTTTCTGAGCATGGCATTAAGATGAATCTCAGCGTCTTTGGGGACCCTTTCTAGAAATCAGTGTGTAGATTGGTTGGCTTTGTTTTTGTGTTTATGTACAGCTAGCAGAAGGAGGAACTGCGGTGCTCAAGGGATATGAAGGAGGATGAGGGAATGGTGCAGTTATTAATAGTAGGCTTTGCTTGATACCCTGCAGTGTCAGGGGTGATTGATGATCAGCTAATCTGGCTAATAGGTTGGTGTTGGGCCTGGACGCCTTGCAGCACTTACAGGAGCAGTCTGAACAGTCAGCAGAGCTTTAGCCAAGAGGTCTATGTCATAGATGACTGATGCCCATAACTTGAATATAACTTTATGGTTGAACTTACCTATCATTGCTAAAATAGCTGTGTGGTCTCAGTCAGATCTGCTGCACTGCTGGTATAAAGCGTTGCTTTTCAATAGTAACTATAGTTAGTGTGAGGGTGTTTAGAGCTTAGCTTAGAAGTATTCAGATGTGGTAATGAGTTACAGAAATAGAAGCAATTCTTCGAGTGTTCATGTGCTAGGTAGGCATTTCATTTGTGAGGTTTAGACTTTCTCTAGGGGTAGTTTATCCGGCTGAATGAACGATGGGTTGCTATATTTAAGACATGGTGGGAACAACTGGTAACAACACAGAATGTTAGATAATTATACTAGTTGTCTGAATACTAACTAAAGGACTGGCTAAATGCTAGACTAACTTCAGTTTCTGACAAATTACTTGTGGTTTTACAGGTTCATCAGATGGGGAGACACTGAAGGGAGGTATGTTTTATAGTACAAAGCCTGAAATTAAAAGAGCAATGGTGCTAGCGGACGATGCAATCAGTAAAGATAAAACTAAGCGGCTTGAACTGGCAGTATGCAGTGAACCTTCAGACACAGAGGAGGAGGAGGAAGAGGAGGAAATGGAGGTAAAATTTTTCTTACTTTCTGTCATTTTCAGAAATAGTGCTAGAACTTAGAAGCTGTCTCTTGGAACTAAGCATGGAATATCCTGCAATTCTCTGGTACAGTAATCACAGCTTATCTGCTCCTTAATCATGCATGCATATGTATCCATATGTCTTTTTTTGTACTGCTTCTGTGTTGTCAGGTAATATGCTGGTTTCTCACCTTTTCTAGTTGGAAAGACAAGTCTAATATTTCTTTGGTGTTCTGTATGGTAAGGACTGACCTCAGAAGTTACTTTACTTCTCTAACTTTCTTCATTGATCACTCCCTGGGTAACCCAGGTGACCCACTTTCTTACTTATAAAAAGATGCACCAGAAAAAAAAGTACTTTATCTTCTCTATCTGCTATTCATATTCCAAGTTCCCCTAAGTTCAATCTGAAGTTTTAATTTGTCATAATGTAGAAATTTCTTAACTTTTTGAGTATTCATCTTACGGTGTTAAATTGGATTTTTGGAGCCTGCCCTCATCTTGTAGAGTAGCACTAAAATACAAATTCTTGTACTGTTAACACCAATCTGTTGGTGGGGTAACTAAAAAGAGATCTTTTATTGTATTGTATTCACATTGTATTATGAATGACTCAAATATTATTTCAGTTCTACCACATGCATTGGAATAGATTTCTTTGGGAAGGAATGGTATGAGGAAACTGTCAATGGGATAGTGGTTTTCCTTACCTCCTCTGTCAGCATGGCCCGTCTACTCTTTCTCCAGTGTGATGTTGCCCTGCAGGACAGGTGCCACTCCAAGCATTGTGTTACGTTTGTGGCAACAGTGCAGCGGGCACTGCACTTTGTGCTCATTCAGTCCCTCCACTGCTGTTTTTCTCAGGCACTGGCACTGGAGTTCCTAAAGTTTCAGGCTGAAAAAGCAAATAATAGAGTTTCTTTTCTTTTCTCCTAGACGTGCATGATCTTCTTGAAGGTCACTATAAGGAAGTATGTTTGTAGGTGGAAATAGGTAGTTAACTCAAAAAAAAAAAAAAAAAAAAAAATTGTGGGCAAAATTCACATAGGCTAGTACTGAAAGGCTGCAAAACCCAATCACATTTCTGACATAGGTCAGTAGGAGGAAATTACAGCACAGAGTTAGCTTATTGGGGTGTTTCTCCTTTGTGCTGAATTTCATATACCATATGCCTTTTGTCCAGTTTAAATGTTTTGTTCATCAGCATCACTTATGCAAAGCGATGAATGAGGCTGTAAAGAATACAAAGAGTGGTAATTATGCCTCTGGCCAGCAGCAGTTTGTTCCCCAGGAAAAAATTAAATTCTATGAAGGTAAATAGAATTGGCTGTGACTCTGCTCTCTCTTGCTTGAAGTATCATAGTTGCTGCATTATTGCACATTTTTGTGCCTCTTTTTGCAGCAGCAATTTTTTACTTTGTAGCCAGAATTTTCTATAGGTAAAATAATTTATTTTTCCAGCAGATGAGTGAAAGTGCATCAGGCAACAGTGATGACTGCAATAGCGAGGAGGATGTGAAGAGTAATAAGCGAGTAGCGAGCAGGGAAAGTGCCATAAAAGCCAAAAGAAGAAGAGTGTTGGATTCTGACAGTGATCATGATGGCTCTGACGTAGAGTTCAAGCCTGATGTGAAAGAAGCGGCAAGCAGCGAGGAAGCTAGTAGTGGGGTGGATGAAAATGAATCTACTGACACAGAGACAGATGCAGAGAGTGTTGCAGAAAGTCCCATAAAAGTCCCTTCTAAACGAAAGAGAAGAGAGATAAACAAGCCTGCTAAAAGGAGTAGCCTAGAAAATGAACGTTCTGAAACGCCCAAAAGAGCAGCAACCGTTTCTTTGGAAGCCAAGTCTAAGCTGACATCATTTGCAGCACCTGAAAGTTTTGAATCTCAAGCAAATGCTTGCAGTGGTGGCATCGGTGGCTTCGCAGTATGGGAACATGAAAAGCTTGATTGGCTGCAGGAAGGGAAAAAGAAAGATGCACACAGGAAGCGGCAGGGTGACCCTGATTATGACCCATGTACTCTGTATGTACCTGAGGACTATCTCAACAAATGTACGCCAGGAATGCGGAGGTGGTGGCAGCTGAAAAGTCAAAACTTTGATGCTGTGATTTTCTACAAAGTTGGAAAATTCTATGAGTTGTATCACATGGATGCAGTCACTGGTGTAAATGAGTTGGGCCTGATCTTTATGAAAGGTACTTGGGCCCATTCAGGTTTTCCAGAAACTGCGTTTGGCAGATTCTCTGATGTTCTAGTGCAGAAAGGCTACAAGGTAGCCCGTGTTGAGCAAACAGAAACTCCCGAAATGATGGAAACGCGCTACAAGTCAATGGCCCACCCAACAAAATTTGACAAGGTTGTACGCAGAGAAATATGCAGAATCATCACCAAAGGAACTAAGACTTACAGTGTTCTGGACTGTGATCCCTCTGAGAACCATAACAAATACCTTCTGTGCGTTAAGGAAAAAGAAGACTCCTCTGGACAACGAGTTTATGGGGTCTGCTTTGTTGACACGTCAGTGGGGAAGTTTTATGTAGGCCAGTTCTCAGATGACCGGCACTGTTCGAGGTTTAGGACTTTAGTAGCGCATTACACTCCTGTGCAGGTACTGTATGAGAAGGGGAACCTGTCTGTGGACACACAGAAGATACTGAAGGGCTCACTTGTTTCTTGCATTCAGGAAGGGCTGATCTCTGGTTCCCAGTTCTGGAATGCATCTAAAACACTAAAAGTCCTTCTTGAAGAAGGATATTTCAAGGAGAAACAGAACTCTGAAAATGGATGTTCTCTGCCCTCTGTAATCAAATCTCTGACTTCAGAGAGCGACTCGCTGGGATTAACTCCTGGTGAAAACAGTGAATTAGCTTTGTCAGCTCTTGGGGGATGTGTCTTCTATCTCAAAAAATGTCTGATTGATCAGGAGCTGTTATCGCTGGCAAACTTCGAGGAATATGTCCCTGTGGATATCGATACTGCAAAAACTACGAGTTCAAGTAGTTTCTTTGCCAAAACTGACCAGCGGATGGTGCTGGATGGGGTCACCCTGATGAACTTGGAAGTCCTGCAGAATGGAACCAATGGAACCACAGAAGGTACTTTGTTGGAAAAGATTGATTCTTGTTGTACGCCATTTGGGAAGCGACTCCTGAAACAGTGGCTCTGCGCTCCGCTTTGTAATCCTAAATCCATCAATGATCGTTTAGATGCTGTCGAGGACCTTCTGGCAGTGCCAGATAAAATGTCTGAAGTTAGTGAGCACCTGAAGAAACTTCCTGACCTTGAAAGGCTGCTCAGCAAAATTCACAGTATTGGATCACCACTTAAAAGTCAGAACCATCCTGACAGCAGGGCCATCTTTTATGAAGAAATCAAATACAGCAAAAAAAAAATTGCTGACTTCTTGTCTGCACTGGAGGGGTTTAAAGTAATGAATGAAATTGTTGATGTCATGGAAGAAATTGCCGGTGACTTCAAATCTAAAGTCCTTAAGCAGCTAGTCACCCGCAAAGCCAAAAATCCAGACGGCCGCTTCCCAGACTTGAGTGCAGAGCTTAAAAGATGGGATACTGCTTTTGATCATAACCAGGCTCGAAAGACAGGAGTGATTACTCCAAAGGTGGGCTTTGACCCTGATTACGATAAAGCACTACAGGATATTAAAGCTGTTGAGGAAGATCTTCACAAGTACCTGGATAAGCAACGCAAACTGCTTGGATTCAAATCCATGCTGTACTGGGGGGCAGGCAAAAACCGATACCAAATGGAAATACCAGAAAGTGCAATATCACGTAATTTGCCTGAGGAATATGAGTTGAAGTCAACCAGGAAGGGCTATAAGCGTTACTGGACAAAGGAGATCGAGAAGATGCTGGCTGCAATGGTTAATGCTGAAGAGCGCAGAGATGCAGCACTAAAAGACTGTATGAGGCGTTTGTTTTACAACTTCGATAAAAATAGCAAAGACTGGCAGACAGCTGTGGAATGCATTGCTGTGTTAGGTAAGAGGTTTTCTTCATTTTGACATACAGTAAAACTACTCTTGTATAGTAAATGATGAAATTGGATCTGCATAAGCAAAAAAGGCTTGTTGCCAGCTCTTAATCTGTAGTTTAAAAACTGATTGTGGTAACAGCATTGATAATTAACAGTGATCACCTGTTTCCTTCCTGTCAGTAAATGGCAGAACAGTTGCTGAGTCTTGATGTTTGCAATCTCTTTCAGTGTAGCCTGGTGGGCCTCTCACTGCTTCTAGGATTCTTGTGTATGGATTAGTAGCTTCTTATTAAATGAAGGCAGCGATGCAGATGGAGGCATAAAAATCTAACCTGCTAGTCATCTCCTTTCTGTCTGAGCAGGCTGCTTTCTCAGCAGCCTTTAAAAATAAAAAGCAGTCATTGTCACTGCCTTGAAGTTAGTCTAGTAGGAAGACTTCCCCAAATCTTCCTTAAATTTCTGGGGTAGAACAGTCTCCTGTATTCCCTTCTCAGGACTGGTGTAGTCTTGTACTGTGAATTTTCTGCTAGCGGGAGGCACTCTGGGATGTCTTTGTTCCAGGGAGAAATGAAAGCCCTCTCTGAGTGGCACTGGGGCAGAAAAGGGGAGGATGGGTGGGCGGGCAGCGAGTGTTGTCTAGGAACGGACTCTGTGAGTGGGCTGGGAGAGCTGGGAAGCAGTCACATTAGCTACACCACAGTACCAGGGCAAGTACTGAATTGGTTTTCAGTAGAGCTTTCAGGCTCAGCTGTAATATGTGTACATAAAGTCTCTAAAATCACATAACATGGTCTCATTTTGTAGGTAATCAGCTTTTAGAACCTCAGAGCTAGGCTAATTGAGGGGGGTTGTGCTGCTGCTTTCTGCTAGGCCAACAGAATTTTAATATTTATAGAAATTTATTCTGGCAACTTTCAAGCAGTATTATGATTCTTAACCAAGTAATTCACTGTCACAGAAGCTGATTTCCTCTTTACTTATCTTGTTCCAAGTTAAAAACCAATGCAATAAAATAATATTTTATACATGTACATTAAAAAAAATAGCTTTTGAAGTGAAATGATGCGGATTTTAAAGACTTTTAAACTAAAAACCAGAGGGGAGGATTTTTAATTTGACATCAGTAGGAATCTGGAAGGAATGAGGAAAGACATTGTGAATACCCCCACCTTTTACTTGTTCTTCTGGAGTACTTCTTGGGGTATTTTCCTTAACAAGAAAATGGAATGGAAATGGAAAGTTGTGTTTACAAAAATGCTATTCAGTGAGTAAATGCATTCCAGTGAATGAATAAAGAAAGGTAAAAGCGTGACTTACTGGAATTTCTCTTGATCTTACAGATGTCTTGATGTCCCTTGCTAACTACAGTCAAGATGGTGATGGACCACTGTGCCGACCTGTAATTCTACTGCCTGTGGATAGTGCTCCTCCCTTCCTGGAACTTAAAAATTCACGCCATCCATGCATTACAAAAACTTTCTTTGGGGATGATTTTATTCCTAATGACATCGTGATAGGCAGCAAAGATGAAGATAGCAGTAGTGAAGCTTCCTGTGTGTTAGTAACTGGCCCAAATATGGGTGGCAAATCTACGCTCATGAGACAGGTGATTCACTACCTACATAAGATCAAATGTCCCAGAGTACCTCCGTGTTTTGCATAAAGGAATTGCATGCCTTGACTCTTCATAAATGTCAAAGGAGGTCCCAGCAGTGGTCTTCAGGGTGTGCAGCACAGTACAGCTGTTACACTGTAAAGACAAAATGCAATCTGGTACAAAATGCCCATGTTTAGATAGCAGATTTTCTAGTTTCACTTACTTCAGTGAGGAATAAGTTTTATTTATTTTATGAGAGATGGTTGGGGAAAAAGTGATAGAGTTTCTTTTATCTTTTTCAAGTGGCCTTATCCAGGACTTGGCATCATCTGGCAAAAGATGCTTTTGCAGGTTGAACAAGATGAAAGTAGAGATCAGTGGCAGCTGGGAAAGCAACAGGGAGTTTGCTTTATAAACACTGCTTGCTGTGATAACTTGTGTTTTGAAGGCTTTCAGAGTAGTTTAGTCCTACTTGAGATTACGATGCTGCAGCCTGGAACTGTTAAACAGTAGGAAGCTTTATGTATTCTAGTCTCTGTTTTAGGGGAAATACAGTTCATTCCCTCATTCTCTGTGTGGAACTGAAGCTCCAAGCACATAGTAAAAATTTAAATGTTTTAATGTTTGTTCTGCAGGCTGGTCTCCTGGTTATAATGGCTCAACTGGGATGCTACGTACCTGCTGAAGTCTGCAGGCTTTCACCGATTGACAGAGTATTTACGAGACTTGGTGCCTCAGACAGAATTATGTCAGGTGAGTTTCTGAAATCCAGCTGTCCAAAGTGCTTTTGCCACTGAGTGAGTTTCTTTTGCTTCGAGTGGCAAGTCGGAAAGGGATAGTCTGTTGATTTTTTGCAGGGAGAGCTGGGCAACTCATTTGTTGTCTGTCATTGTTCAGAGCAGAAACAGGATTGTAGTTATGCTTGATTTATTTGACATGCTTGTCCTCCATTATTTTTGATAGACACATAGGACCACTTTTTAATGAATTTTGATACTAAAAGCCTGCCTTCCAGCTGGGTGCAAGCCTGAGGAATATGTTTTTGGATATTGTACAGTTGATTGTGTTCTACTTCCATAGGTATGTTCTTCTAAGTGTTCTGGAATGGGACAGTGATGTTCAGGTAGCTGTTGCAGAGGAGTTGTTTTTGTACCTTCTTGCAAGGACTAGAGGTCCCTTGTTTCAATCAGAATGCCTGCTGTATGTCTGAAATCTGATTTCTTCAGTCGATGAAGAGGGAGGCAGGCTTCCTTCTTCAAAGCAGTAGTTGACAATTCTTGGAGTGTTATTTTGTTTCTTCCGTGGAGAGGAAGACAGAAGTGGAGGATAACACAACAACTGGAATGGGAAAATCTGCCTGTGGTGGTAGGCAAAGTGTCATGGGGCTAGAAAAACAAAGCATTTTTTGTGGTAGTAAGAGTAGTATCACAACTCATTTAAGGAGGGCTCAGACTTTCTGTGATCTTTGTGCTGAAAAATGTGGGTCAGTGAATATGAAAGGAGTTAAGCCTACTGAACTTGTTGCAGAGAAGGAATTTGGAAATGAATCGTTCTGAGTTCTTAATTAAAAAAAAATATTTACACTTCCCCAAACCAAGGCTTTTCTTTGCAGCTAGAGAATTTTATTAAGGCTTTCTTTGCCCAGCTATTTTCCATTTTGTTTAATTTCGGTACAAAAAGAAATCTTAAGAATCAGAGAGTACTTAACTGCTTATGGTAGAAATAAAAACTGCCCTTTCTAGACCACCTCTCTCTATTGCAGAAAAATGGAAAAATGCTACATTTTCAACTTTTTTTCTATCAACTGAGAGCTATTCTCTTCCAAATACGTACACAAATGTTTTAACATTTCACATCATGAGGCTGAACACTGCACAGCAGAACTAGCTTTGAAATCTTCTCGACACATTAGTTTCCACACTGTGTAGAAATGAAAGCACAGCAGAAGTTGTTCCATGGCAGTCATTTTGTAATGGATGTCAGCAGGACTTTTGTGAAGTAACCTTTAAGTAATATCATTTTAAAATTGCCCATGTAATTTTAGGGGTTTATTTTCTAAAGTGCATAAATGGTTATTCCTAAACATTGTTAAAAACACATTTAATCCTGGAAATTTCTTTAAGTAAATGCAGAAAATCAGGATTACTGGACACTGCTTAATAATTCATCTTGAAAAACTTATGTTAGAGCACAGCAGTGCTCATGCAGGATGAGTACAGGAAGTAAATGCTTGCCTGCTCTGGAATTACATTAATTGCTGCTGCATGTGATTATTTGGAATGAACCCCTAGAAAGAACTAGTAAATCTGGACTTCATACATGTGGATTTATTGTGTGCAAGGGTCTGAATAATTGTGTATGTACTTCTGCTTGTAATCTGCTAAAAAACAATTTCAGGTCTAAATTTCAGGCCTCGTATTATCTGGGTTGCTGGAACTCCTGTAAGATGTTCAGTCCTTTGCAGCAGTATATTTCTTTCGTCATATTTCACTCAAGTAGAGTACATATGAGTGCAGCCTTAATTATCTGAATAATTCATTACCTTGTGACAGCAACAACCAAACCAGTAAGTCTAGCCTCTTAAGTCTTTTTTTAAGATTTTCTGCTTGCTTTTTCCACACTGAAAAGCCACACACCTTAGGCCTGCCTCGTGCATTTTAAGAGCAAGAAGAGGCAAAAGATTCTCCCCATCTTGTATCCTTTGTGCCCCTCTTTTTTTGTCCAGCTGGTACATCTGAACAGTGCTATTAGAAGTAGACAGATAAGGTGGGCTAAAATTTATTTACTTGATTATTTGTACTTGTACCTGTACTCGTAAAGAATCAAAACCTGCTTTTTCTGGCAAATGGAAACCCACCATTTTCATGCTGGGGAAAAAGCTTTATGCTTTTGTTCGTCTTCAGCTTGCTGTCAAGTTTCATTTTAGCTTGACCAAGACTCTAGTGCAGATTAAATGGGGGTTTAGTTGTTGTTTTCAGATCTTTGACTACTTCATGGTGTTTTTTTGTCATTTCTTTTAAAGGTGAAAGTACCTTCTTCGTTGAATTGAGTGAGACTTCCAGCATTCTCCAGCATGCAACAGAGCATTCCCTTGTTCTTGTGGATGAACTGGGTAATTAGTCTGTTTTGTAATAGCTGGAAATTAAATCTAAGATTAAAGACTAGCTGTAAGGTTGTTTGGGCTGCCTAAATGGCAACCAAGTACAGAGGGGCACTTTTATCATAAGGCTCCTAACGTTTAACTGGTCAGTATCTATGTAATTTTCTTTAAAACGTGCATTTCTTAGGTGCCCTGGGAACTAATACACCACCTCCCACCCCCAATCGTTATTAGCCTATTTCTAGTTGAGTTTTCCTGCTTTCCTTTGCATAATTACTTGCAGCAAACCTTGTGCAAGCCAGTAGCAAGTCTCAAGAGGGCAGAAATGTCTTTTTCTGCAGTGCAGAATAGAGTGTGGTTGTTATAGGGCAAATACTCAAGTCACTTCACCCTGATGCTGGTGGCTCTCACTACTCACTGCTGTTTGTCAGACAATCTTCCACACAGCAAGGAGGGAGAAAAACAAACAATACAAATTGATACATGGCAAACAATGCACTGCATTCATCTTTGCTTTTCCATTTCTTCTCCAGGCAGAGGCACAGCTACTTTTGACGGAACAGCTATAGCGAGTGCAGTTGTGAAAGAACTTGCAGAGAAAATCAGGTGTCGGACTCTGTTCTCCACACACTACCATTCGCTGGTAGAGGATTATTCACACAACGTGGCTGTGCGGCTTGGTCACATGGTATGTGTAAGCGTAATGCACAAGTTGTGAGCACTGAAGTACAGGATTTTTCCTTGTGGCTGGCATATCTCATGCTGTGCATGCTTTTCTTGCACTCTTCTGCCCAGAGTCACAGAGGTGTCCTGTGAAAAGGATGTGACATTTCATGCATTTGTTAGTCTGTATATATTACATACACTGACTTGTAATTTGCTCTCTCTAGGCATGTATGGTTGAAAATGAGAGTGAAGATCCAAGCCAGGAAACAATTACGTTCCTGTATAAGTTCATTGAAGGAGCATGTCCAAAGAGCTATGGCTTCAATGCAGCAAGACTTGCTAATATTCCAGAGGAAGTTATTCAGAAGGGGCACAGAAAAGCAAAAGAGTTTGAAAAAATGACCATTTCACTGAGAATATTTAGGTAAGGCCTCCATTTTAAAGTATGGGCAGTGGCTTTTGCTCATAGTCTCACAGCAGAGGGGGGAGTTAAAACTCTTTTTGTGAATATCAAATGTACTTCACAAGCAGTGAGGGAAGGAAGCACTAAAGCATGACAAGAAGATGGCAGATATGACGAGTAATGCAGTATTGTAAGCCGCGAGTCACTGTGCTAGTCTCTAAGGCGAAGGGCTTAATTTGCACAGAGGTGCTGGGTGGGCTGTGGGCTGAGCCAAACTGAGACTGCGTGAATAAACCCAGTGCTGATGGCTGTTGCAGTGCTGGGGGGGAATGTTACGGTAGTACTGGAGCCCTCTGTGGCTGCCTCTGCATCATGCAGTGATGGCTGTCAGCAGCCTTTATACCAAATATGAAATGGCATCTATGTCTTCCAAAGCTGTGCGAGTAACAGGAAGCTTAGGCTCTGACCCTCTGTGTCCATGTTTGGTAAAGCTGACTTCATTATTTCCCTTAGGTATCTGTGCCTGGTAGTGGATGGTACAACACGTGATGCAAATGCTGTTCCGAAACTTACCGCTATGATCAATCATCTTTAAGAACACAAGTGTTTTTGTACTGGCGGGTTCTCAAAAAGGTGGTATCAGACAACATTATGATCTAATAAACTTTATTTTTTAAAAATGACCATTTTTCCATTGTCTTTCCTAGGAAATTAAACCCTTTAATTCTTACCTACCTTCTACATAATGGTTATTGAGTACTCCACAATATATTAAGTCTAGATGTTATGGTACATGCATACACTTTCAGGCTGTTGATTACCCACTGTCACCAATACACATAAATGGAAAAAAGCTATGAAACTGTATAGGGCTGTATATATACTTGTCTCAGCTTCATTAGAGCAGGAAATTGCTGTGATTTCCAGCAGGTTATGTAAGTAATGTCCAGACTGTTCAAAAAAAACTATGAACAGAGTAAAGTACAAGACTGTTTTGAGGAGACTTTCTACTGTGTACTTTAAAACATAGTAAAATTTCATTCACAAAACTTAGTTACATGGGTACTTTGTTTTATAGTGCATTATAGTCTAGGAAGTCTCATTAAAACACTCGCTTTTTTTGTTAGGGTGGTTTGAGTACAGACTATTGCTGGGGCAGGGAAGGAGATTATTCTAACTTCAGAGGACACCAGAAAAATTGCTGGATATAATTTAAGATTAGTGTTTTCTCTTTCATAGAAAGAACGTACATACTGGGACATGAGTACAGTTACAGCAAGTCTAGGTGTGCTAACAAAACAGGACACATTCAAGTACAATAAGATTTTTTTGCTTGAAATTAGAAACAAACTACATGAGATTAAAGCATTAAAATCATATTTCTCAATCTGAATAAATGTTAAAAAATCAAAAGAAATGGAGAAGTGCTAGCTCACATTTTTTACCATGTTACAAAAGCAATTGGTACCCATGTCCATAAAGGCAGCAACAAAGAATGCTGCTTGTCTACAGAATAGTACTACTGCAAATTGGACTGCGTTTCAATGCTACTTGTAAAAACACCAGCTTTCAGAAGTTGGTATCTGTACAAAATTGCAGCTTATTTTTCTTCACTTCTGTCCCTTCAAAGTCTTTGTTTACACAGTAATGCTAAAACGCCCAGTTCTGTTATCCTGAGTCAACATATTGCCACTTTCTTTTTTGGTAGGTTGAGCTCCATAGTGTCAACACCTCACACATCCGCTTTAATACAGTCTCTTTCTGCAGAAATGGGCAAGTATAACTTCCTCCAAAAAAAAAGTTGTAACAGTTATGATATTCAAATGGCAGGACTTTCTTTCTGAAAGGAATTCAGTTGTGCTGCAATGTATTAGATTCTATAGGTGGAGCAGAGTCATATAGTGTATCTGTATCATGTGTAGGCTCTCCAGCAAGCGTACAGGGATTAGACAGTGTTCCAGCACCACAGTCACAGAAAAACCTAGGAAGAAAGAGAGCTCTTTAGTTTCTGCTTTACTTGCGTTGTCAAAATAGCTCAACATACTCGCTTGGAACATACCTATCATGTCTAATGAATTCTACATCATGTCCTTGATGGCACTTCTTAATGCAGTTCACACATATGGCATTACGGTCTGTGGTGTTACAGGTGTGACATCTGAAGTAAAACGCATCATGTTAGGCATGAATCAAAACCTGATGAGCTGAGTAAAGTGCTCAGGGAGGGCACAGGGGCAGAACAGCAAACAGCACTAAACAGAGGACGTGCACAGGACTGTAAAACTTGAGAATTTTACATGAACTCAGATTTCACAGCATACTTTTGGTTGCTCGTTTTGAAAAAGCAGTTCTGCCATGTAATCCCTTAGGCTCAGGTTCACAGTAACAATACATTTTCCTCAAGCCCACGGTAAATTCAAGACAACGGGAACTTGTTTACTCCTGTTGCAGTTGAGGAGGAGCACACATTTGTGTGTTGAGACATACAGCAACTGTTTTAGGGGTCTTGCTAGAACAGAAGTTGTGCTTATTTGAAATCCTTACCGTAGGTGACAGAAAAGAACTTGTTACCTGTAGAAATCATGCATCGGATAGCTGGTGTAACTTGATATCTTATATAAACACTGGCCTCTACTGACAGCTTTTTCTATGGCATCTTGATTGTTCATTATTTTGTTATCTGTTGGGGGGGGAAAAAAAAAGCCAAGAACTAATCACACCTGGATCAATAACTTTTTTTTTCTTGAGGTGTTAAAGCAGAGCACCCCCACCCCGCTTCTTTTTAAGAGCTAAACCCATTAGGAACAGTTAGTTCTATGCCTGCATTTTGCTTCCGGCATTTAAGCATATCAAACCCTCGATGCCAGATTACAAGGCAGATGCCCCGACAGTGCAGTGCACTGCTCAGACCACACAGACTGTTCCTCTTCGCACGCATTGCATAAAACACCTGATAAGCCTTTATTTAAATACTCTTTGTGAACTGGTCTGTGAATGAAGGGTTACAGAAACAAGCCTTCCTATCAGGCTTAAGTTTTTTGTTGAGAAGTCTGAAACCCAAATGTTTGAAAGCCTCTTGTCTACCATAAGGACTTCTACACATCCCTTAGAAAGCAGAAAAGCATGGCTCTTCCACCAGGGGAGTTTAAGAATAAAGCACTTTCCAACAAAATGGAAGTGGGAATTAGGTCTCACCACCTCCAGCTTTTAAAAAATGTGTCCGAGGCATAGCGAATTTGATAATCCTCTCTGTTATTCAGCTACTAGATCTTCTGTCAAGTCCCAAAGCGCACCTGAAACTAGGCTTGTCCGCTCCCAGTAGCATCACAGCACTGACTGACACAGTAAGCGCAGGAGCTGTGAAGCAGGGAGCCAGAGGTTGTGTTTTAAGTGGTGTAAAGAATATACAGGAAAAGGCATAACAAGTATAGCCAAGCAGGTAAAAATTCTGCAAACTGAACCTTTTTCTTCTAGAATAACCTCCGGGAGCTGCTTGGCATTTAAACCATCACTCTGATCTCCTCCAAGAGGATCTTGTCTCATGCACAGTTCCCCACTACACATGGGAATTTTATGTCTGTAATCTGTTCCTATTTTCTGAAAAAAGTGATATGGGACTGTGAATATTCATGCTTTTAGATCCTAAAAGCCAAGTGAGGCATGATTCTTTACTGGACACTTGTTTTCAGGTATGTGGCAAAAGACTTTCCATTATACTAACTTAGAATTGGAATTTGAGATGGGCCAAAGACCAGTAACCAGTTCAGAAACAATTGTGAGACAGAAGAGCCAATAACAGAGTTTTAATGTGATAGGAAAACCTTAAGTTACCTTTGAAAGTGTCTGGCTGTCTAAAAATGTAAGATAGCTTAGCTTGGCTTACTACCTTCAGCTGAAACTCTTAGTTACAACTCAGCTTAAGGTGGTACCAAATCTGAGCCAAAAATGGAAAAAAAGGGTACGATAAACCCCAAACCCAGCACCAAGTAAAAAAATGCTAAGTGAACAAACACAACCAACAAGAGCTCAGGCTCACCTTTCATCGTGACATTGACACCAGATGCTAGAAATAAACCTCCAAAGCGGTTGTTGAAAATCTGATTGCCTTCTAATGTTGCAGTTGCGTGATTTGTTATTTCAATACCTTTATTGGGTCAGGGGAACAAAGAAGAGAAAAGAAAGTGGGAAAGTTAAATCCTTAGTGACTGTGCATTTGTACCTCTCTCATGACCTATAGTTTGCTCATTTTTTTAAAACCATCATAAACTCAGGGGAAAAAAAGTAAAATGACATAGCTAGAAATTGCACTGTAATTTGCTATAAAGCTGAGGTTCAAATACTTCTGTTGAATCCTTTCAAAGAGCTACAGCTGGCATGCATGGTTTCTGGTAGTAACAATACACTACTAGTTTATCTGACAGTAAAATGGTACTATGATCATGTATTTTCAAGGGGGATATGATTTTTGGGTGCTTAAAGCTGTCATCTTCACATATATTTGAAAGTTCTTGTGCACATACCTTACCCTTTAAAAAATATCTTTTTAAAAGAGTTCTCAGGGTGGGCACCTAAAATTCATTTCTTTAAATCTTAGCTTTTATCAGTAACCCATGTCTTCCAAGTCATTTGTCCAGGACTGCTCTTGACAGCAACCTATCCTTCCCCCCCACCACACTGAAACAACACCTTTAGAGGCTCTTCTCAGAAAACTTGCTTCTTCTGAAAGAAAGATGGGAGAAAACTCAAGAATACAATTTTAGTTGAAATGGAGTGGAAAGCAAGACGTATGGAACTGCGATCATTAAACAGTAAATTGCACAAAAATCACTATTAAACATTCTTCATCTCTTTTGGCGTAAGAAATGCTTGTTTTAATAATTTTTCAAGTTTGTCAAGTGAGAAAGTTGAACTTGAGGTGCAATTCAAATCTCTTTAAAATGTGTATTTGCTCTGTTTCCTAGGTTTTAAAGCAGTGATAAAATATTCAAACCAGCATCCAGCAGATCAATATGTCCTAGACAACTTTATCAATTACTTCTAAAATAATGAAAAAGTATTTCACAGAAAAATGAGAAGGCAGAATATGTGTTGTTTCTCAACATGCTAGTAATTCCAGAGACTGCTGTAAAGATATTCTGGCTATAATCCTGAATTCTCAAGTGGTTTCTAGAATACACTGAAGGATACCCCAATCTCTGATAAAATGTCTAAATACTGTGGGATAAAGAAACTCAGAGTTAGCTTTGTGAAGAGCTTACTCTAAGCTCTAACACTTCGAAATTTGATTTAAACAGCACAAACCTGCAGCAAATCCATCGAATATTCGATTTTTCCTTAGCACAGGGTGGCTATTGGTGCTGATAAGAACACCGGCTTGAGCATTCCTGAAGATATCATTCTCTTCCAGAAGACCTATGACAGACCAACAAACATAACGTTTGAGCTTGTTAGCACTTCCTTACCCGTAACCATTCTGTGAAATATTTTCAAAAGATCTCATGTATCACCATCCTGCTAATTCCTTTCATTTGGGGAATACCCACCAACAGCACTGAAGTCAGTGATACAGTTTTAAAGTAATTCTCATTGTATAATTACGTAAGTGTATTTTTTCAGTATATAGAACAGAATTTGGCGCATGCACCGTTCCAGAAAACTCAGTTTTATCTTTGAGGAAACACTAAGTCTTTTCACTTTCCAAATTTTTCTTCAATTTCTAATATTTTTCTGTTCTTGTCTTCTAAAACGAGCAGCCTGACAAAGCAAAGCTTAATTTGCATTTTTGTTATTACAGGACAGGATTACTTTAAAATGCTTAACTTAAAATTAAAGCTCATTTATAGCAAGTGATTATCTACAAAATATCAGAAGCTGCTAGCAGGACACACACAACAGTCAGGGGATTTCAGAGGAGGACCACTTCTAAATGTACAAGCATACAAGAGATTCCTTAAAGATCTTTTTTTCCCCCATAAATCTTTGACACTGGCAGAACCTGAACTGTTCAGATGCATGATTTTTGGCTACACGACTTGAATTCAATACTGTCTTTCAGTCTAACGGCAAAGCTTACATAAGCAGATGGGATAAAAGGACTGTCCTAAGCAGCAATCTAACAGTCGTCTTGGATGAGATTAATTACGTCCCTGCCTCCCACAGATTTCAGTATTACCGAGGTAATTAAGGCTAAAAAAGCACCAGTGTATGTTCGTTATAACTATTTTATTGTTTCAGAAGACAAGAGCTAGGTTTCTAAATAGCACTTTAAAAAGGACAATGCTTAATCTGAAATAAACTCTTATCCAGAATACTGAGTATATGCCAGTAAGGGAAAAAAACCCTACCTCTTCCCCCATTAAATATACAGATGCCTCCATCTCTTCCATCATGGATTTTATTTCTTCTTAGTGTAGGATTACTGTCTGTTTTAATCCATACACCAGCCATTGCATTATCAAAAATTTCATTGTCTTCTATAAATCCAAGCCCTAAAATTGAAGGAAGGGTGGAAAAAAATTAAATCAAAAAGGATAATAAATGGGAAGAGATAATATTGCAGAACATAAACAATTCTGGATAAATGTGAAAAACAAACCTACCAGAGTTATAGACAAGAATACCACCATTCTGACCACCCCAGATCTTGTTGCGTCTAATTTTGGGGTTGCTTCCAGTTCTAGAGAGAAACGTAAGCAAAGTAATTTAAAACAGTTTACTACCTCCCAAGGCCAAATGTTTAAAATGCCTCTACAGAAGCACCCCATAAATCTCACTGCTTAAAAATCTTACTAAAATACGGTTATTTCCAAACACGCAAACGTATTTTAGCCTTACAGACTTCAAGGGCCACACATTCTCATCAATAACCAGGCTGTATTAGTAATTACTTCTAAGTTGAAGCCGAGGATATTCAGACATATTAGATTTCAAAAAACATTATTTTTAGAAACAAAATGACAAGAACAGTTACAAAGGCACAAGAGAGCACAAAACAAGCTACGTCTGTTTTGACATAAAATCAGAATACATTTTACCTTATCTGAACCCCTGAGTACATGTGATTATAGATATCATTGTCTTCCAACACGCCATGTCCATTGTCATAAAAATAAACTCCAACCTAACACATCGAGAATCAAATGATTAGTTCCAAAATAATGAAGTATAAAACCACAGAATAATTTTCTTCCCTATGGCCCCCTTGTAAACACAGAGCTAAACTCACCTGTTTCCCACTGTGTATTCTGTTTCTCCTCAAGACTGGAGTGCTCCCTGTTGTCACCCAGACCCCAGCCAAAGTATTGCTGTAAACTTCGTTTTCCTCAATCACACCTTGTCCTTTTTCATGCTAAATACAAGACAATTTAAGAGTTGAAAAAACCTGCTAACTGCCAATTCTGTTTTTCTGGCTGTACCCATCCCTCCCCAACATGGCTTCTTTACCGTAGCAAAGTAATTCTTTTCTATTTGAGTACATGTTTTCACTTTTTTTTTTTTTTTAAATAACAGTACATCATGATTTTGAATGTTTGCCATGAAACGAAGAACACTCTGCATGTAAATCATTATATTTCAAGGCTCTGCAGTAGTATTTGCAAATCTCTGATAGCTGTTGGGAGAAGAGGTACCTCTCCAGGGCCACGCAATCAGATGAAAGCTGTGGCACCTGGCACTTAAACCTACACCCAGCCCTGTCCACCAGACAGACAAAAAAATGGCATGGCTCTTAAGGTAACTATCTTTACCGCATGTTTGTGCTTAAAAGTAAAGCAACAGTATTCCTTGGTCAAGGTAAGCTGTTCTGGTTAGATTTACAGAACAAATACATGAAGCTGCACACTTGCAGCATTAGCTGAACCTTAGGTAACTTTTGGCAGAAAGATACACAGATATTTCTCAAAATCTGGTATTGCTTAAGGGAACCTGACAGCTCTTTCAGTTCAATTAGCAGAGCCCCTGCACACGCTGGAAATTGCGCTTTACTCCTCACTTTTACAATACACGACCGTACAGCAATTGCAATGTATATCATCCTGAAGGCAAAAGAAAAAATATTTTCTGAGGTTAGTGGTAAACACATTACGCTCCAAAAAAGCTGAACAGATTTCTAATTTTTTTAAGTAATGACAAACTACTGTGAAAACTAAGCCTTTAAAAAGCTTTTAACCAAGAAATGGTGAAATTCTGTCATCTATCCCATTTTAAATTTTTTACTCTGTAATAGAAATCGTTTAGTGACATTCATAAGAGCCTTCATCTTTTAAATATCAGCATCAGCTTCAGTCTATTACAAGTAACCTAGTTTATAACATAAGAAATTCAGTCATTGTGAGTACAAACATTTTACATAGAGCACCCTTTTCCAATATTTATATAAGCAGAAAATAAGCTTGTATGCCTGTTTGTAGGTAATACTTACTACATAAATTCCACCATGTTGACCATCGTGAATCTTGTTGTGTCGAACTATGGGACAGCTGTTTGTTCGAATCTGTATTCCTGCTAATGCATTACCTGTTAACAAAAATGGTTTTTAATACAACTTAACATACTCATTTTCCTCAAAATTCAAGATGCAATAAGCAAATTAGCTTACCATAAATGTCATTTCCTTCAATAAGGCCTCTTCCATCACCGAAGATATAAACACCACCTTGATTTCCATTAAAAATTGCATTGCCCCTAAGAAACAAAAGTATCCACATTGTGAAATGATTATAATACACTGTACAATACTATACATGTAGGTAGTGTCTAGGACTGTACAATATTCAGATTTAAACTACAGACACAATGTTGTCGCTTTAAGAAATACATACTTCCAAGTATACATACAAATTAAAAATGCAGTTCAACCGAACACAGATAGCAATTTCATTTTTACATATACAGGAGTATTTACAGTTCATTATAAATAAATGAAATAAAGTTGCACTTTCCCATCCCCATCAAATCTCTTCTAAGTACTAAAGTATCAATGAGGAAAACAATACCTTATTGTTGGGTCACTGTTTGAGGTAATCCAAACACCTGCAAAATTGTTTGCATAGATTTTGTTCTCTATGAATTGTCCTCTTCCTTTTTCATGAACATAGATTCCTCCAGTCTGGCCATGATGGATTTCACACCGAACTACCGTAGGATTGGCATATGCTTTCACTTCAAAACCCGCTATCCTGTTTCTATGTATGTTGCAGCTTTCAAAATAACCCTTAAGACACAAAACATGCAGTTTCCTGTAAAAGTCCTTTTTAAAATGAAGGTTATTCCCTACCCTCCCTCCCCTCTAAATACAATCCTCATTTAAAAGGAAACAGTACCAAAACTGACAATATGTAAGTACTTACATAGCTAATTAAAACAGCTACTGTCACCATATAATTTTTTCCCCCCAAGATAAAATACTGTTTTCAAAGACGCTGTGTTTGCATTGCTATTTATTACTACCCATGGAATACCAAGAAAAAATGGCAACTCTGGATATAGCACCACAAAAAGGACTGAGTATCAGCTTTCCTTTACAGCTAAGGATCAGACTCCTTTCAAAGGCCATAAAGCCCACAGGTCCAATATAGAAAGGACACTGCTATGGAAAAGACTACATACTTATTTTCAGACCCAGAACCATATGTATTTGGTAAGAATAAGATTTATTTAGGAAGAAGTATCCTAAATTTCTTTGAAATAACTGGTCAGAATAAATACATATGGATGTGGGAGACGAGTAATTTTTCCAGCGCTGGTTTGTTCTGAGCAGCCAACTGGTAAACTCCCCACCCCCATCCCCATTTTTTAAAATGGTGTAGACCTCCACTTAGACACTGCAATAGTAGTAGTAAGCCTACAACAAAACTGTACTTAAACATAGGCTTTCTAAAC
>WAAD01039297.1:130660-147906 GCA_013389945.1 Fregata magnificens
CAGGGAACAGGACAGAACAAAAAAACAGAACAAAACAAAAAGACATCCCACAAAGCCATCCCAGGCATGTTCCTTCTGCTATGCCAACAAGCACTCGTGTAGCAGCACGATGAACTGGTCCACCTGAAAATTCACCTGGCAAAATGGTTGTTTTCTGCCCAGTGATTTCTCCGATTCTAGTTCATTCCAGGGCCATGCAAAGTAACCGTGTCACTCCTTTCAGAGCATTTTTCTGACACGGTTTTAGAACATTTTGATACTAAAATTCAACCTATTCTTTGAGGTGAACTTTAACAGTATTATATGCCCATTTTGCCCAACTAAAAGAACAGAAGCTAAACAACTGAAAGAGAGGAAGCCTCTCTTATTGGAGACAGTAGATAATCACCAAGTGATGTGTTTCAATTTGTGGATGGTTTGGACACAAGCTTTTGAAAGCTCTAACCCTGCTCTATCTCCAGCAGGCAGCTGCAGAGGGCAAGACTAAAAACAGAGCACAGGACATTCAGAGCAGTACTCTGCTGCTGACAACCAACCAAAATTGCACTGTCCCTTACATCCAAGAACACATGGTTGAAAGACAATGTGAACCAATCTTAGTTCTTTCTTTTCTCCTAGATGTCTGTGGCTCCGCAAAGCCATTTATAGTATAAACAATCTATATGACTCCAGCTGTAGTTTCAGCAGTATCAGTTGTCATCATGCAAAAGATTACTTGTTTAATGGACTGGTAATATAGGTAAAACACCTGACCCAAAAGGAAAGGGGCTCAACTTTCACTGATCTTTGTCACCCTCACAGGCACCTCGTCCAAATACTGGTTTTCCTGTAGCCACTTTAGTTACTTAGACTCGCTAATCATGAGACTTGTTTTACTTGCAAACTACAAAAAAGCACAATTCCTCCTACTGCTCAGCGTAACTGGATTGCAGTGGTTGTACTCACATGACCTACCACCATGAACACCTCATTCCTGGAGTTTCTACTACCTACCACACAGAAATTACTCAAGTTACTGCCAGCCTAAGTAGAAAGCACTCTGTTTCACTGTTGTATTACTTATGTCCTGTGAATTCCTAAGGGACTTCATCAAACATATTTTGATTACAAAAAAGCAGAAATACATACAGTTCAACAAGGCAACCAAGGCAGCATGCACTTCTCCCTACTTTGACGATTGCAGCCCGGAAAGGCACTGTATTGATTATTCTCCAAGAAAGCACTATCAGTGTGCGCAGCTTGGCTCCCCAGACCCCTCTGGGTGACAAATAAAAAAGTCAAATGGGAAAAGCCTACTTTCTGTAAATATTCAGAGTATATTTTTTTCAAGGACTTAGGATTAGATTTTTTCAGAGTGAGTCAAGATGTCTTCAGAGTTCTCAAGGAAGCTGCACACTAACAGACAGGGGAATCTAAAGGAGATCTCCTCAGAAATACACCTTAATGCCAACAGGCAGTCTTTGGGACTTCTTATCCCAAAAGGAACCACGTTTTTTTCCCTCATTTTCACTTAAAATTAAGCTCTCAGAGAAGCTTAAGTGAGATGACAATTTGGTATAAAGTAAAGCTTAATCCTCTCAATGGAATACATAATTTCAATTAAAATATTACTATGCATGGTCTGGTATCTTTTTAATTACTTCTCACATCATCTTCCCTTTGAGTGCCAAATATGTTGCGACTACAGCAACATGACTGAAGGAAAAGGGGTATTTAAGATGCACTTCATCACAGCCATTTCAGATGCCATATAGAAGCTGCAAACAAGCAGAGACTTTATCATGTGGTCAGCAATATCTTTGCTAGCTTCAGCGAGCACTGTTATTTAACAAGTAAGGAAACTTTGGTACAAGTACTTTTAATTCTTGAAAACAATACCACATACTGTGTAAGTTTTAAACTTGCTTGGAAATTAAGTGAAAGAGAAGGCTCCCTCGCTTCTGCTTGTGTCCCAGTGCATCTACATAATATGCAACTTCAGAGAGGAAGAGAAGAGGTACCTGTAGATTAACTGTACTCTGCCCACTATGTCCTAGAATACCATAACGTCACTTGACAGCAGAGTACAAGTGTCATTTCTTCAAAAAAGCAGAAAATTGAGCCTTCAAAATGATTGCTCTTCTACCTTCTCGAAAAAAGTAGGGCCGCTGATTCAGAAGAAACTGAAAATTTGCTGTAAGCCTCTGAAAAGTGCTCCTCAAAAGGGGAAGGAAAAAAAAAACCACCAATGTCTATCTCAGATTCCTTTATAAGGCTGACTGCTGGGTCAGAAAGTCAAGGCTTTCTGCTAGGTAAGATTCTGTAACATTCAATATTCATAAAGAGAAACTCCATTAAAAAGTCCAGTCCACCTCAAGCAGAGTCAGCTTAAGCTGAACTGCTGACTTTGAGCTGATGCAGTTAAACCCACTGTATTTCTGCACTTGCTGAGACCATGTCTGAACACCACCTGTGTGTGTAATTATTAAACTGAATTCAGTTAAACCAACAGAATTGCTGTTTGTTCGAAACACATGCTCTTCCACAGTCCTGAGTGACCACCTTATTCCCAGGCTGCCTATTTCCTATGCCGTTCTCTGTTGAAACCAACAACTTCTTTGGCCCTAATTCACTCCCTAGGGCAAAGGGCTAAACTTCTCAGTCTTTAAGATGCCCCCAGACAATCCCTGGTATCTTTTCCAGCCACCACAGCTGCTCCCCTTCAAAAGGCATTGTTGTGCCTTTGAACTATATCCTCTCAAAGACATCTCCTCCCCCGGCCTTTCTTTTTTTTAATGATGAACTTCTGGATCCCAAGAAATCACATATGGGTTCAGACAACATTTTCTTCTTGGAAAGTTAACAAATATTTTGTTAACAAGGAAAGAGAGGAAATTGTGTTTCTAAGTATGGAGTTAAACGATCTATTATCCACAGGGCTCACTAATACTGTTTGCAAACCCAAAGCTTACTGACAGCTCCAGGTATAACCAGTAACACCACTAGGAACAGCCTATTCCTTTCTTATTAGTTCTAACAGCACACACAGACTGCCCGACCTGCAGCTCTTAAGCTCCGTCCAGCTGTCGGGCAGCTCAAGCCCAGATCCTTCATGAAGACTCTGCCAGGCTGTTATTAAGGTCACGAAGGTCAATACTCCTCCTCTGCATAGAGGGATTGCATGTATTATATTGCCTCCACCTCCTTGTAAGAATGATTTTCAAGTGTGCTGGGTATTTTACTTGTGTTTTGTGATGGTTTCTGGTTATAATTCATCAACTAGCAGTAGAACCACCTGGAGGACACAGCACCTGGCAGTGCCAGGATTGCTTAGTAAGAAAGAGAGGCCCCTGTGATTTATAAGGGAGAAGGAATATGGAATGCATGTGGAAAAAAGTATTAACCATCTTACACAAAAATACCAAATGTAAGGATACTCAAAATACCTTAGCAGTAGCTTTCCGCTTGAAAAATCCTAAAGATTAAAAAGAAGCTCTGTACACCAAATTTATTTAAAATACCAGGCAAACCATAAGCTGTGGGCACAACATGACAGCAAGTGTGGGCAAGAACACACCGCTGCAGCCTGTTAAGATCTGAGCAGAGAAAGTAATCACAAACAGACAAACACCACAGTAATGGTAATGTTGATGTTTCCACACACTACTTAGCATACAGAAAAAGTTGACATGATGACAAAGAAGGGTTCCTGCGCAGCTGGACAAGCTCACAAGACTTTTTACATCAAGATTAACTCAGTAATTGAACTTGGATTTTTTTTTTATTTCTGCATTTTATCTAGTCTAATGAATACCATTAGAGTTAAAACTTGTAACTGATGGGATTTTGCTCACTGCTTTTCTTCTCAGAGGAATTTTTCCCCCCTGCATTTCTGAAAGGGCTTTTTTTCTTTCTCTGTCTCAAAGATCACAAGATTACAGAAACACAGAGGTATTCCATGTTACTGTTTGAACAACACAGGTATTAAAAATAAAGAAAAAAGAGAGACAATTGTGCAACCTTTAACACTTCCTACATATTTATTGACACTTGTATTCCCAACAGGGTAACAAAAAAACCCCAAAAAAACCCCAAAGCAACAAAAACAGGAGACCAAGATAGATAGATAGATAGAAAGAAATGAAATGCTAAGGAGTCTCTGACTCTGTATCAACTTAATTAAATATCATAAAAAAAGTATAGTTATAAAAATTTGCCTCCCAAAGCCTGGAATGGTCTTTATTTGAGAATTGGTGGATTTTACAAAAATCCAAATGCAGCATAAAGAAAACCACATTCAAGACACAAAACAAACCCTTTATTTTTAGTGCAGAGGAAAAATCTGCTATTGCAGCAAAAGGCCAACTGAGTTTTTATGCAGTCTGTATAAAAACTGGCATAAGGTTCATTTATATTTTTTGGACTTTATATACACACTTCTGATCTGTAGTACTTAAAAGACTGAGCTGCCAATTAGCCACAATCACCCAACTTAGACACATGCTACTATACTTTTCTTCCATCAAAAAGATAACACCCAAACAATAGTGCTATGTTTCTCATTTGGGAGCAATGAAAATGAAGACTGTTATGCCTAGATCTCAGCTTTAAACTATAAAATTATGCTTATTCTTACATTAAATTGGAACTTCTCTGTTCTTTGTTGTTTGCATATAACTACTAAATACAATTTATGACAAACGCCTGGTAACTCGTCTGAGGCAACTGGCAAGAGAGGTCAGCGTAAGTCACTGAGGGCTGCCAATGCCATGCTGCATTTTTAATGCCTGCTTGTTAAACATTTGGCACAAGCACTAAGGCAAACACCAGAATATTGCCAGTTTAGAAATAAGAGGTTAAGTTTCTACAAGTATCAAAACACAAAGAACAGTCCTGAGAGCATGAAACTGAAAAACAAAACACTCTTGAACCTTTCAGAGCCAGCACTCCAGCACAGAAACCCACGGGAAAAGAACATGTAGGGTAGGAATTCAGCACTGGAATGTACTTATCCCACTTCACAGTCACAAGCAACGGGGAAAAAAAAATACATACCCAAAAATAACAGAAGGGAAACAAGAGAAGTGAATACAGAAAATCCATTAATTTGTTTAGGTATGTAGGATTTGGATCTGAAAGATACCATGTCACTTAAAGAGCACGTAAGTATTGCCAGTGATGGCATTTCATCAACTCTATCACTAGCATGATACAGAACAGAGGACACTGCCAAAAGCAGACTTTGAGATGGAAGGCGGGGGGGGGAATCTTTCGAAGGAGTTTATGACTAGGAAAGATTTCAATAATATTTGCAGCTGAGATAAATATTATTCACATGTTCTCTTTAATGTGCTAGTGTTTCCTTTAAACAAAAAAGAAAAATTTATTTCTATTCCATTTTGCATGTGATATCATACTGATCACAGCATTGGAACAGGTATTCACCAGTAAGAAAATAGATCAAATACACTTTTATTTAAAATGAATCAAGTGAATTCAGTCTGGCTTTTAAGCTTTTTTAATATTTCAATACTCATATAATTAATATTTATACTTCAGTACTTAAGCAAGAACCAGCTCCTAGCTAGACTTTCCAATTAACCCTCAAGCCTACATACAGACATCTCCCCTCCAGGAGTTAGTTATTGAAGCACTCTCCTTTACCAGCTTTTCTATAGCTGAAATCACTTCATTACATGTTTCTGAGCCTGGTTAAATCTTGGAGGGAGGTATGGGTATATGTATCCACTGAAGCGGATTAGGAGTGCTTATACAATATGTTAATAGAGCTTAAATGAGGCCATGGCAGTGTCCAAACAATGATATAATATAAACCGAAGGCATAACATCTTAAGTTTGCCACCACTCTCTGCAAAATGGCCAAACAACTACATCTCTAAAGAATACAAAATGATGTAAAGAAATCTGTCAGAAGACTGCTAGAAGGGCATTCTCTGGGCTGGTATAACCTTACCCAACACAGAACAAATATGCTCCTTAGGATGTAACTAAGAGAGTGGAGAACAGGCACCTAACAGAGGAGAATCCCATGACGTTTCACCTTCCACTAGCAAGAAGATTTTATGCCAGTAGCAAAAATAACAGCACTCCGTGACCTGTTTACCTTCCACTGAGACTAGGAAACTGCAAATCAAACAGCTACAGCTAGTACTGCATTGCTCCTTTACCCCTACCTCCCTAGCAACTTAGGTGGAAAGGAGAAAGGCCTCACTAGTTTCTATTCATGGTGGATTTTCTGTTAATACTATTTCCAGACTGCCAACATTCATCAAGAACCTGAGCAGATTTGGGTTAGAACTAAAGCAATAGAACGAGAACTTACAAGGAAAGGAAGATATCCTAACAAAGGAAAAAGAGATCCACAATTTAGTGAGCCTAAAACACCCAGTCAGGAATCAAAATATCGATCTTCAAAACCCAGCTGCTTCTCTTCTTCCTCTTATCCATGAAGAAACTACATGGTTTTTTTTTTTTTTCCTGAAAGCTTACTATGTTATGTGTTAGCTATAATTGCATTAATCATTCATCAAAAATATAGAAATTTATTTCCCAAAGAAATGTCTTATTACGAGAGATTATGATTTTATTCAATAGGCACCTCAGACCTAGCCAACAGTCCCCCAACACCTAACACAGTGTAGAAAATCCTCATGTAGAAGTTCAGTAGGAAAGCTAAAGCAATTTACTACCTGAATTAAGAAACATTTTATTTAGGAATAAGATTACTTTAAAATGGTGGACTATAGTTTCCTTGGAGCACGCATCGAATGACTCGAAGTTAAAAATTACTGTCTACTGTAGTTAGATCTCTGAACATACTAAATTGGGGGGGGTGATGACACCAAGATGAAATACATGAGGGATACAGAAGGAACAGTAGATCCAAAGGTCAGAAGATAAAGTGAGAAAATTGGAATGAGAACACAGAGGTCCAGTCTACACCCAAGGTATGTCTACAAAAGCGTGACTTGGGACTAATCTTTCTCAGCTAGTCAAAGCCATTAGTGTCTAATGCTTGCATTTTTACAAGTATTTTACAAGTATTCTTTATCTTCCTCAAGGACTAAATAAGATCTACCAACAAAACAAATTTACTTCTGAAGAACATCCGTGGATATGACATATCAGGTCTAATTATGGTCTTCTCGACAAAGAACAGGCCTAGCATATATTTAGCCATATATAGGTAAGACGTGTGTCAGGTAGTAAGGCTAGGAACAAACTGTATGGAGGGGAATATGCACTAGTATCCCAGAGTACATGAAACATGCACCAGCTTGGCTGACCTCATTCTTCAGCAGTGTTCTGAAATCAAGACTCTTACAGTGAGGTTTTCATTACAGCAGCACAGCACCAGAGAAGAGGTTCCTATTTATCTACACCACCTTTAAAGATGCAACCCCCAAAGCAATTGACTATATAGTTTATTATTGCCTATCACCAAAGTTATAGGCAATCCATGTCCTGCAGTATGCAATGCCAACAGCAAGATAATAAAATTCTGTGGTATCCTTGTGAAGGCAAGAGGAAATCTGAAGTCATGTTGATTTTGAACATTACACTTGATCTGACAATGAGTAGTATGAACTTCAGCACCCCACATTTAGTCTGACATTTAGTTCACCATACTCTGATCATATTTTGTACTTTTTGTGTGTATAATTTTCATAGAATCATAGAATAGTTTGGGTTGAAAGAGACCTTTAAAGATCATCTAGTCCAACCTCCCTGCAATGAGCAGCGACATCTTCAACTAGATCAGGTTGCTCAGAGCCCCATCCAACCTGACCTTGAGTGTTTCCAGGGATAGGGTATCTACCACTTCTCTGGGTAACCTGTTCCAGTGCTTCATCACCCTCATCGTAAAAAATGTCTTCCTTATATCTAGTCTAAATCTATCCTCTTTTAGTTTCAAACCATTACCCCATGTCCTATCGCAACAGGCCCTGCTAAAAAGTTTCGCCTCATCTTTCTTATAAGCCCGCTGTAAAGTATTGAAAGGCTGCAATAAGGACTCCCCAGAGCCTTCTCCTCTCCAGGCTGAACAACCCCAACTCTCTCAGCCTTTCTTCATAGGAGAGGTGTTCCAGCCCTCTGACCATTTTTGTGGCCCTCCTCTGGACCTGCTCCAACAGGTCCATGCCTTTCCCGTACTGAGCACTCCAGAGCTGGACACAGTACTCCAGGTGGGGTCTCACCAGAGCAGAGGAGAGGGGCAGAATCACCTCCCTCAACCTGCTGGCCACGCTTCTTTTGATGCAGCCCAGGATACAGCTGGCTTTCTGGGCTGCGAGTGCGCACTGTCGGCTCATGTCCAGCTTTTCATCCACCAGGACCTCCAAGTCCTTCTCTGCAGGGTTGCTCTCAATCCCTTCATCCCCCAGCCTGTATTGATACCAGGGGTTGCCCTGACCCACATGCAGGACCTTGCACTTGGCCTTGTTGAACCTCATGACGTTCACATGGGCACACTCAAGCCTGTCCAGGTCCCTCTAGATGGCATCCTGTCCCTCAGATGTGTCATCTGCACCACTCAGCTTGGTGTCATCTGCAAGCTTGCTGAGGGTGCACTCGATCCCACTGTCTATGTCATTGATGAAGATATTAAACAGTACTGGTCCCAATACAGACCCCTGAGGGACACCACTCGTCACTGATCTCCATCTGGACATTGAGCAGTTGACCACTACCCTCTGGATGCGACCATCCAACCAATTCCTCATCCACCAAACAGTCCACCCATCAAATTCATCTCTCTCCAATTTAGAGAGAAGGATGTTCTGGGGGACCATGTCAAAGGCCTTTCAGGAGTCCAGACAGACAACATCTGTAGCTCTTCCCTTGTCCACTGATGTAGTCACTCTATCATAGAAGGTCATTAGGTTGGTCAGGTGGGACTTGCCCTTGGTGAAGCCATGCTGGCTGTCCCGAATCACCTCCCTGTCCTCCACGTGCCTTAGCATAGCTTCTAGGAGGATCTGTTCCATGACCTTCCCAGGCACAGAGGTCAGGCTGACAGGTCAGTAGCTCCCAGGGTCCTCCTTTCTACCCTTTTTAAAAACGGGTGCAATGTTTCCCTTTTTCTAGTCACCGGGGACGTCCCCTGACTGCCATGACTTCTCAAGTATCATGGGGGGTGGCTGGGCAACTACATCAGCCAATCTAGGATGCACCTTGCCAGGTCCCATGCACTTATGTAGGTTCAGGTTCCTCAGGTGGTCACGAACCTGATCTTCTCTTACAGTGGGAGGGACTTTGCTCCTCCAGTCCCCGTCTTGTGGTTCATCCACCCGAGGGGAGTGTGAGGAGAGGCTGCCAGTGAAGACTGAGGCAAAGAAGTTGTTGAGCACCTCAGCCTTCTCCTCGTCCGTTGTTACCAGGTTACCAGTCTTGCCCATTGGGGGTGAGGGGAGTACGCCTTCTTTGACCTTCCTTTTCCGGCTGACATACCTGTACAAGCCCTCCTTATTATTCTTTGCATCCCTTGCCAAGTTCAGCTTCAGCTGCGCCTTGGCCTTCCTGACCCCATCCCTACACAACTGTGCAGCATCCCTATACTCTTCCCAAAGATACCTGTCCCTGCTTCCACTGCCTGTGCATTTCCTTCTTGCTCTTTAGTTTGACCAGCAGGTCTCGACTCATCCATGCATGTCTCTTGCCTTCCTTTCCTGATTTCTCACACCTGGGGATTGAGAGCTCTTGCACGCTATGGAAAGCATCCCTAAAGATCTGCCATTTTAAGAGTGACTAGAAGAAAAACTGCTCATTTTGCCAGCTGGGTGGGGGGAATTGGGACTTTGTCATTCAAGCAGGAAAAACAATGATTTGGCACTGTTTGGAAGACATGCAGAATATTTTGCCAAAACAAATCAGCAAATAATCATCTTTTATTTCAGTAGCAAAAATCCATTCTGTTTATTTCAAACTATTGCAAACTCATTAGTCACTACTTCACATGTACATAGAAGTTACCACCTTCATCCCACAGAAATGAACATTTTCATGAGAGAAGGCCTGAATTCTGAAACGAAATTTTGTGTTAAAATTCCACAACTAACTCCATGCTAGAAAAGTCCTCTTCCCAGAGAAGTTGGACACACCGTTTCAGAGATTTAACATTAAAATAAGACTGATGAAGCCTCCACAGAGCATTTTATTCCATTTTTAAGTCTTCCAGCACCTTATATTTCATTCCGTTTCAAAGGAAAAAGAATGAAGTATAGCGTAAATGTAAGCCTACCATTTACATCCTATTTCAAGAGGTATTTTGTCACTGCAACATAATTCAATGTAACAGGCTGCCAATCAACTGCAAAAAGCTCACTCAAACCTCCTTCAGCTAAAACTGTCTTTAAAGTGAAGTTGCCCACTGAAGGGCAAGAGAAGAACAGCAGACATATTTACCATGCCATGGTCAAAAGTGAAAACGCCAACATCACGTCCATGGTGAATGTGATTCCGTCTGATAATGGGATTTCCATGGTTTTTAACCCAAATCCCTGCTAATGCATTATTGGAGATCTCGTTGTCCTCATATATTCCCTAGGAAATAAAAATGTACATTAAGACGGGAATCAAGAACAGTAAACAATTTTATCAAAGTAAAGAAATTGATATCGAAAAATACCTGTGCATGGTCTGTAATATAAAGTCCAACATTTTCACAGTCGCTGATGTTACAGTGTTTAATAGTAGGACAAGCTCCCTGGCCACTAACACATACTGCAGAGCCAACTGGAAGAAAACAGTACAGTTACCATAGCTTCAAAGCATAGTGTATTTATAAATAGTCTGGCAGTGCTTTTGCAAGAAAAGTCAGTGTGAACTGATATTTAAAAAAGATTCGGCATGCACAGTGCCAAAGCATTGCAAGCCACAGGCAGAAAAACACTAATGTCATCATTTTGCAGATGCAAAAAGTCGAGGTAGGAGTTGCTTTAAAATCACTCTGCCAAGGTTACACAGCTGCGTATGATTGCCAGAATAGACAACAGTTTATATAATAATTCATGCTTATGAAAGTTCTCACTCATTTATTTCCCTACATTAGGCCCACTGTATACTGACTGTTCACAACAGACAAAGGACAACAGAAACATAATAAAATTCTATGCTAATTACTGCCTTATTTTACTTCCCTGTAAACTTTCATAGCCCAGTATTTCAAAGAGCCCAAACAAGTAATAATTTTGTAGCATACAAAGACACACTGTCTAACTAAAGACAAGCAGGAGACAAACAGCAAAATCTTGAGCACAGAACTATACATCAGAAACCAACAGGTCTCTTCTGAGCTGAATTACAAAGCTCCTTGCTGCAGCTGCTTGAATGATTTCAGCTACCATACCTTTACCCAGAAAAACTCTTCTCAGGCAACTAGGACTCAAACTGTTCAGGACTTAATCAGATCAGCTCAATTCCCTGAACTCCGTGGAGTATGAAAACATGAAATCCTACGGCCACTAAAAATCAGCGGCAGATTCACAGTGATTTCAGAAAGGTAAGACCTCATCTCAGGGTATCTGGCCTACATAACGCACACCTTCCCCGCAATTAAACGTCACTAAATAAGCAAGCCAGTACATGCTCTATTAGTAAGTTTTCATATTACCCTCTAGCATAGTACCACAAAGACTATACTTTAATAATTCATAGACTCATTTACAGAGTTTTTTTTTTTTTTAAATACTAAAGAAATTATTTTGATTGTCTAGTCTGACCTTATGAATAATATAGGCTATAATAATTCCCTGAAGTAACTCTGGCTTCAATTCTAGTAGCAGGAACTTCAGGACATATCTTTTAGAAACATATTTAATTTTGATTTGAGTATTTCCAACAACTGAGAAGCCACCATAACTCTGTAACCAGCTAACAAGCTTTGTTACCCTGTTAATTTACACTTTAATTGCTCATCTGAATTCCTCCAGCTTTAGCACCCAGTTGTCTTTATACCAGTGTATGCCCATGCACGTATTTAGTGCAAGCAATTTACTCCTTCAGCCTCCTCCTAGATAAAGTCACAAATTGCAGTCAGTATGTTTTTCATTACAACTGAATTCTTCTGCTTTATCTTTTAGGACTCTTCATTGAACCGTTTCTAAATTTTCAACACGTTGCTATGGACACCAGGAAAGAGCACTTTATTCTGAAGCAGGACTAAGCAGAGGCGTAATAGAGCCTCTCTACTTCTGCTCAATATTCCCACAGGTATAACTAAGGATCACATCAGTTCTTTTGGCCACTCGACTACACAAGGGGCCACATTTAGCTGTTGACCCACAATGTCTCTTTAAGCTTTTCCCAGGAATCCAGCTTCCCAGGAGAGAGGTTCATCACTTAAAACTAGGAACAAAAGCAAGTTGTGTGTGTAACTTCACACTTCCCCACGCTAACATGAATATTGTTTGAGAGCCCACCTTCCAAAAAGGGCATAGCAACCCATTCTCCTGCTTATTTATAATACCCTAAGTCTTCATTGTCTATAAGTCTCATCAATATGCACTTTATCTCTTCTCTGCAAGTCACTGATAAAGTCGCTTAAAAGTTAAGAAGTCATCTTTGAAATAGTCACAAAAAAGCCATTTATAATTACCCAGAAAGTTATTTTTTATCTATTTAATGTGTGCTCTGGCAATTCTGTAAAATGCTAATGTTTTAAGACACTATATGTCAAAGTCAAATATTTTTCAAGGATCTATGTAATTATACCAGGATTGCTACCTTCTTTTAGTCAAAGAAAGTCATCAAAAACACTAAGTGTGATGCAACCATTATAACTTTCTGTAAATACACATTAATTTGCTTCAATCATAAATTTTAAATTCTTGCTTGACCAAACCACTGCATTTACTATCTCATTATTCTACTCAGGATCAATAGGCAGTACTACTTGCCATATTTCATCCTGTTTCATCTCCCCCANATGATTTTAGACTGTCTATTTTTACAGCTGTTTAACCTCATCCACAGTTACTGTCAAGAGCAGAACATATTTCATTATCCCTCTAGGGCATGAGCACATTTATCATTCCTGCCTATTCTCATTAAATATGGAACAAAAATTACACAACACTTTGCCATTCAAATTCTTCCATTCTATGATGGATCAGCATCACTACTAAAACTCCCTTTGTTCCCCAAGTTAAGACACAAGCACTGTCTCTTCTAGACAGGTTATATCCTGTCTTGTTTATCAAGTACTTTTTGGGGGTTGAGGGGTATTTTGTTGGGGTGTTTGTATTTTGGTGGGGTTCCCACAGTTTCCTGCAATTCTTAGTTTCCTATTTATGTTAATTGCTAATAATTTATCATTTCTTGTATTTCATAATTGCTTTCACTCCCCTTTCCTCTACTTCTTTTGGTGACACTGAGGAACTGCGGATTTTTGGGAAGCCAGTGTGATGTTCTAAAACCATACCTCTATCGCATTTTGCTTATTTAAATGAAAGCAATCTTTATTCTGACTCACCTCACTGGACTTCATTATTGATTGTGTGAAATTGGTCCTTTTAGAGTACCAAGCACATGTATTACTGGTCTAGGCTTTATTTTGTTTACTCAGAATATAATGATTGCACACACTTAAGCAATACTTTAAAAAGGCACATTGCCATCCACTACTTTTATCTATCAAGGTGAGGACTAATACAGATTTCCTCTACAATGGATGCAATAGAACCTCTAGACTCAGGATCTTGCCATTTAAACTTTATTTAAAAATATCTCAAAGATGCTTTGGACTGGCAGCAAGAGACCTCCAGCTTAAATCACTCACACTTACATAGCTCCCATCTTTACATATTACATACATTAAGAAATTTACATATGACATAACGTAGAAGTATGCTTTAATGCAATTAGGAGATCTACAGAAAGTGTATCAAGCATGTGCTAAGAAAGATTTTGAATGCTTATGGATCAATATTTCAGAGATGAAATTGATGTCATTGACTTGGAAACAGTAAATGCCTTTTCTGGCACACTGCCATTCTTCCTCCCTTTTTACACATACTCAGTACTTCCCGAGTAGGTTATAGCAAGGCTCGGTAGGATTAAAAAAGTCAATAAAAATTAATAATCAATAAGTTATAATAGTACAGCCTCCATACAGCATCCAAAATTGACTAGAAATTTTAACTTTGGAGAAGAGAAGCAACAACTCAATGCAGCAAACATTCAGAAATCCAGAATACTGAAGAGCAGAAGAGTCCAAAATTCTCAGAAATAGTCTTCCACAATGAAAAGCGGTCGTGAAAAAAGTTATCAAAGCTGGATTTTAATAAAAAATTTTCACAAGAACATCACAACCTACTAGCTTATCCATAAGCACATGTTTCACCACGAAGCCATGCAGCTCTTCAAGCTACTTTTATAACCAAGCTGAATGTGGTCCAAGAAACAAATCTAATTCCTCTCATTGGTTATCAGGGTCCCCAATATAGGGTATACAGGAAGTTCCAGAACAAATTTTCTTCGTATACTTCAGTTTCCCAGTATTTAGCATTAAAGAAAGAAATCAAGATACTGAGAGCAGCTAGCTGTCCTTTGTTCCTTTTTTTTCATTTTTAAGACTTCCACATATTAGCTGATATGTCTCCAATAAACAGATGGTGATGTGAAGCGTAGAGCTGCCTGGACCAAAAGTGAAGTAGTGTTTTATAGCCTGAAACCTCCAAGAAAGAACATATCTTCCTCTACAAGGGACAGACAAGGAATCATTCTACCATTCTTATTACAGTTCCCTGCAGAATTCCCTCCTCCATAGTCTGTACCAGAAAAGTGTATTTTTATATCTGGTTGAAGATGTCCTTATTTCTTTGTCTTTATGTCGAGTTGAGCAACCTTTACACACAGCCTGCTGTGTAGATCCATTCAATTTCACTAGCTGAACTTAGGTATATAAAGTTCATATTGCCATTTCCATGCAAAGACTCAATATCTTAATTCTCCTGTACCTCTTTCTGACACTCCAACTCCATTTCATCTGGTTGTGTTCAAACACATTGAACTTGCCACGTCTTGTGTCTAGTGAATGCAAACTGCAATGTCTTCCTGCCAAAGACTGAACTGCCATCTAGCCTCTCACTTCCACTGCCTCTGACCCTTTCTTTCCTGAACCTAGACTACCAGTGTTTTCCAAATCAGGTAGTATAAATTCCTCCTTATCTATGATGGTGAAATGAGTACCTTTCCACACTATGCATTTCTTCTGCCTATACAGCTAGGAACTCATACTTTGAGTATGTCAAATTATTCCACTCTTAACAGGAAAATGAACTTAGCTTAGCAGTTACAGCTCATGACTGTTTTAATGTCATCAATCCCAATAGTGCATATTGCAACAAACCTAATGTAAAAGTTCCATGTGTGCCCCCTTCAGATGACCTCTCCTGCCAGCTACAACTATATATACCAAAGCCAGCTAAGCATATATAAACTGTCACTTCTCAGGTTCTAAACTAACTGCCCAGAGAGTCCAAACTGATTCAAATAGAAGACCAAGTATACATTATCACAAAGGTCTTGGACACAAAGAAGTCACTGTAATAATGCCATTTCAAGGCAAATAAGACTTGCAGACCTGCATTAAACACCTGCATAAAAAAATGAAATATGCCAATAGTGGTCATAATCGATTTGTGTACTGTTTCCACGTGCCCTGGTTAGTTCAGTAACTTAAAATACAGTATTAATTTCAAACAATAAAAAGCCCACTAACCCGTACAAGTACTTCGAATAATACAGTGATCTATAATTGGACTGCAGTTCACGGTAATCTCTAAGCAGTGGTGTGCATTGTGGTGCTGAGCAGATTTGTCATCAGGGTTGAACTGCAAAAGGAAGACAACACAGAAATGTAGTATCTATTTAATTGCTCAGGCATTAAAATGAAATTATTAAAAGCTCTGCTGAAGTTTGAGATTCTTACCCTGATTGTCATGTATCCAACATAGGCATCTTCAGAACCCTCCATAAAAACAAAGGTGGAATCTCTAGTGTTTTCTATTATAACTTTATCTGCTACTTTTCCAGGTGCTGCAAAGAAGACATTTATTAAGTCTTAGTTTATGCCACTGGAAAAAAAAAAATCCTCAAAAGACTTACAGAATTCTGTTCAAAGCAACAAAGAAAAACGAACATTACTCTTGGCACACACATAGTCTTCATGTCAGAAGAATCTTAAAACAGAAAGTTTCAAAGACAATGATGAAACTAGTCTTTAATTAAGACAATCTTGCACCAATTTAATATCTAGTACCATGAGAAAAATCTTCTCTTGTACCGAGCTAGTTTTTGACTACTACTTATTATGAACTGAATTAACAGTTTAAACATGGATACCAGTCTAGAGCCACTGTAATTCTGTTACTAAGTACAATTTATTTTGGTATTCTAAACCCTTCTATTAAAGCTAAATACATACATTCCATCACTAATTTGAACCAATTTAAACAACTACTTAGTAATCTCCTCATGACCTACAAGTCACCTCCCCAGAGTTTTGAATTTATATCCTCATTCTTTAGAAGAAAAATCTTATAAAATTTGATCGGACTATACTTCCGAAAGTATGTACAGAACGTTTCAAAATGGTTCGTTTGCAAGTTCCCATACTTTGCAATTTGATTTCCTGTGTTAACAGCAAGGCTCTGCTCTATTCTTTACCCTTAATCTAAGGGAAGGACATGTTTACATTGGTATGGCAACAGCCAGCAGAGGGAGCACAAGTTAACAACAGTCTTACATTGGTATAAATTCAATGATACTCATTCACAAGCAAGATCGTTTGTCTGATTCAAAACTGCACATTAAATATGCAAGCCAGAAGAAGCCTTCCTCAAGACACAGAATGTAAATATGGAAGTTTCACATATCATAGCAGATAAGTTATCTGATAGCATTTTCAAACCGTTCCCAACCTGAGACACACAAACATGACCAGATATTTGCCCTAAACTCAGTATTTTATTGATGAGCCTACTCACAGGATTTCTCACACGCAGATCTTTTCCTGTTGTCTGTTGACACTAGTACAGACAAGTGGTATGTCCTGTTCTTTTATCAGTCAGGCAGAAAGGTGCCAGTCAGAATGAAGCAACATTTACATCATTATCCAGCTTGTTCTCACTATCTAAAAGCCAGATCTTTGCTTTCATTACTGCAGAGCTGCAAATATTTTAAGGTAGTCTAGCTCTTCTTCATACCACTATTCGCTTAATACTAGATAACAACTAAAAGAGGCT
>WAAD01039300.1:4722-20162 GCA_013389945.1 Fregata magnificens
GTCAATGACAGTCCAGAAATGCATCCCTACCTCCTTCTGAAGATCTTGCATTCCTGTTTTTTAAAAGAGAGAATGTGTCTCTGGCTAATCCACATTGCTAGACATCAGCCAGTAAAGTCCTCTTGGACTATCAACTTCTCTAATAGTGTTGTCTCAAGGAGCCTGGTAGCTACTTATTCATTACAAGTACTCTCAGTTTTAAGGCAAAAGATGATATGAGGATCTAACTAACTGGATTTTTTTGTTTTGTTTTGTTTTGCAAAGCTTGCAATTAAACTGTTGTGTAAAACTGTTGTGTTAAACTGTTAACCAACAAACTATAATTACAGTTTAAATCTATGGCTTAAAATATTTGGTTACAGAAGGGAGGATGAAAATGCCAGAAAAGATGAAAATAAAACTGTTTAGGTGCAGAGATAAAACTAGTGAAATTTGACCATGCTGAAAACTGCATAGTCAACTCTTCTCCCCACCCCCCCTTTCTTTTTTAGTGTTAATTTTTGTGCTTGTTACTCTTAGCATAAAAATGGCACATCCATATTCTGATTTTTGTCAGAGGACATTTTAGAGAATAATGTTTCTTAAATATTGCTTTACTTTTACTATTTCACAATTGTTAGCTCTAAGAGTGTAACAACCTCTGCATTTAAAAAGTTATTCCACCCTTACTTCAGTATTAAGGGTTTTCTTTGTTCTTTCTGGGATTTTTTTTTTTTTTTTTTTTTGTTGCTAATTCTTCACTTGCTGGAGAGCCTTCTGAGATAGAGAAGATGTTTTACACTTTGTAAATGTTGTATTTTTTAAAAAATTAAAACCTTTTTTCTAATTTCTCACACTAACACCCAAAAGATGTTTTTCCTTGTATAGGTCATCAGGAACATTATAAGGGTTAAATGTATGGCTGCTTTAATTGAGGAATGTATCTAAGAGAAAGCTCTAAATATTGGGATCTTCGTCCCTTTTCCTCTCTTCTAATTCTGTTATTCCTGCAACTTTTCCACTGGCCCTGCTCTTCAGCTGCTGTGAACTGTCAGACACTGAAATATAGATGATGAAAATATAGAAACCGGAATTTAGCAGAGGCAGCCATGTTAATTTCTGTTCCATTTGAAATGCAGGAAAATATCATCTGCCAAATGGAAAAGGACAATCGGTGGGAAAAGAAATGTTCTTTTCAAGCTTCTAAGAGCAGTGACAATGGAGAGAAAAAATACTATAAAAAGTAGGCAGCTCCTTTTTCAAGATTTTGTTTTCAATGTATTATGCATGATTAACTGTACACAGTTGCTCTTTTGGAGTCCTGAATGACTGAATACTACATCGCAGGGCTTATGCTGTCTTTACTGCATTGCACTTTGCGTTTGGGGGGAATAGGGCTCAGCTTCATGGCAGCTTTGCCAGTCTTTAGTATAATTTTTGAATACATTCATACTTCCCTTATTTGCCTTTTTTAATGTCAAGCATTGCACATAAGATGTTCTGCTGTTGCTATGCAACTGCTAAATCCAATATTTAATATTAATAAAAACGGAGTGGCATTAGCATCACTGAGAACAGTGGGCTAGCAAACTATGATTGTACAATATCCAAGCTGTAAAACTTGGCAGGGACTTCAGTGTGCAATTGCATGCATGGCAAACTGGGGGGCATGAGTCATTGGCAGTTACTATTTTAAGAGTGGTGAGTTTGAGTAAAATTTCTGAGCTCTTCTGATTGATATATATAAAATATAATTTTTTAAACAAAAAGATAAAGAATGAGGTTGGTTAGCTGTTTTCCTTAAGTTTTCATTTCAGATACAAATTCTGAGGGGTCACTACCCATAAAGAGTCAGTGTTATAAACCTATGGGTCAATACCCTGATTCTCCTATTTTTCTTCTAGGTCAGGTTGGTCGGCCCTATCCCACTGTTCCTGCCACTTCCTGAAGCCTGAATTGGCTTTTTTTGGAGGCAGTGCTACTTCTCTGCCTGACAAGGTGCTGTTCAATGGGATATTTTTCCAGTTTCTCCTTTTCACCTTTTTTTCTGATCTCTCCCCTATTTCTCTTTACTCCTGACTGTTATTTCACTGTCACTCTTTCACTTTTCTTTTTTCTCCACTCAGTCCTTTCTGAGATTAGATTTTTTAGTATCAGCCTCTGATAGGCATTAGATCAAGGATGGTGGTGTGCCCTGGCAATGCTTTGGCCATCTAAGTCGTGTTCCAGGCTGCAAATTCTGTAGGGTCCTGCATCTGATATCTGAAGATGTTAGTGCACTGGCACTCTTGCTGACACCCAGAGGGATGTAACGCTACTTGTCCTTTCCGTTTGAAGACTGCTGTCCAAAAGATAACTTTGATATTAGGTCTGTATATAGTCAGAGTTATTTTAGAATTATTGCTCTTTTGCAATGTAATAACTGATTTCCTTCATAGCATTGTGATAATTTAGATTTTGACTGGTTTCTTAGAAGGGCTATTTCATGTAGTTTATCCGTCCCCGATTCAGCCATGCAAGTTTCTGTAAATTTAAAACTGTGGTTTTGTGTCAAATTTTTTTTTTTCATTTCTTCTTCTGCCTCTCAAAGATTCAGGGAAGTAGGAGAAGCTGCCCCTAGCTATGTGCAAACCATTATTAAACCTACAAAACAAAAGTATTAATGGGGGAAAAAAAAATACAGTACGCTGTAGTCTTGAGTTTTATGGTCATATTGGGAGTACATTTTTTATAAGCAGGTGGAATTTGTTTGTCCCCCTTAAAGTAGTCTTTGTAATTTTCATATTCACTCTGCTAACCTGTCTTCTCACAGTGTTGGGTAGTTAATAGCTCTGTAGATTTTACTGCCAGCAGGGGTTTAGTGTAATATTGATTTAACATTTCCAAATAGTGGCAGTAATTTCAGTAAAGGTTTCTTCTCTTTTGGACTAAACTAAAATTGGTTAGATTTTATATTAAGTGAGGCATAAATCATGGCATTGAAGTAAATCGGACTGTGTATCTTAGATGTGGATCTGTGATTGGAATTTGGTTCCTTAGTGGCATGGCACTGCTGAATCCCTTTCCTTCGAATTTTCTCTCTTCAAACCTGTAACTCTTCAGGAAACACTGTTTCTAACGCTTGCTGAAATTCAGAAAAGTAACTGAATGCAATTCAGATGGAAGAATGTATGTTTTTTAATTGGGAAAATGTCCCTTATTTCAGTTTGGAGGCTTAAACAAGAGAATTTTTTTTTGTACAGAAATTACCTGGTCACATTGTAGAACCTACAACTCCCTATTTTCTTTTCAAAATGGTTTATTTCAATGTTGTAATGTTCTTTGTTTTTAACCTAGCTATTTGCAAAAGTACAGGAGTCGGTGGACTCTAGATTGTGCTGTGATTTGTCAGTAGTTCAGTCATCACAGTTGACCCATGCATCTTGTAATACTTAGAGAAAACCCATTGAGTTCTGTTCTTGGAACAGATAAATATAGAACTGCTATTGTGAATATTCTCGTAGTGACGTACTTAATCTAGAAAGCTAACTATTCTTTTATTTGCTTTTAGGGTTTGAAAGTATTCTAGAAGGCCTGTTTGGACCTGGATTATTAAAAGATCTCAGTTTGTTTAAAGGTATTCAATCTCTATTTTTGTATCTCGTTCTGCATTTCTAATGACAGAAGCAGCCCCAGCTCTGCCTCTAGAAAATGTGTGTTACCGTGGTGATTTGTGCTTTTTTTTCCCCCTCCCCCAGGCAGTGCTCACAGTTAGTTTCATATTGGCTAAAATTACTAATGAGTGTGCGTTCATCTTTATGTAGCTGGGAGTGTATTTGGCAGTGCTCGGAAAAACAGATTTGTTGTGCATAGATAAAAATGTGTACAGTTTGGTAATCTGGGGATTTAGAAAAATGGCCGAAATGAAGCCTGCATCCTCAGAATGCAGGCAAGAATGTTGTGAAACAGGTATTTAATTTGGCATTTCTCTTTTGGCTCCGGTTGTGTCGTGGTTTATGAATATGAAGTAATTTGCTATTCCTCTGATTTACAGACTGTGAGCCTGAAGGTGTTTCTGATTGGTCTTTTGATGAAAATTGTCTTTTCTGCTGCCTGAGAAGAGAAAAAGTGAAGGTAACAATGCAGATGTGTGAAGCTGGTAGTTGTAGGGGAGGGACAAAGGGAGGGAGTTTGCTGTTCCTAGTTAAATGAACATAGAAAATCTGCAACCTCCTACCCCTTTCCCCTCCTTCGGAAAAAGGATTTCTGAATTAAAATAATGCAAGTTAATGAAAAGACTTGCCTCTTCTCTGCAACTTTTTCTTTGTAGTATGTGATGCGGATTTTTTTTTTTCCTGTGTAGTGGCTCTTTCTGTTTGGTGTTTTTTGTTTGTTGTGGGGTTTTTTTGAGCTCTTTGTAAGAGATCTTATTGGGATCATGAAACCCGTCCCAAGGGAGCCAAACTGTGGTTTGTGCATGTTTACTACAATCAGACGCTGGGCTTATCTTCAGTATGGAAACGTGGTCCGTTTTAACAACCTAGAGACTTGTTCTGTATCTTGGAATCTCTTTCCCTGTGGGCCATATCCTTCTATTAAAGGGCTCATATGTATGGTAGATTTTGTACTGTTCTTGTTTATAACCAAGTCAGAGCTTAAACGTGGACAAGTTGGCTTTGCCAACACAGTAAACTTGCAGTTTGTTTTCTTAATGAGATTATAGCTATATATGAAACAAAGGCTACCATGCTATACGTGATTGTTGCTCAGCCCATGTGTTGAAATAATGATTGTTCTGTAGCATAGGAGGGAAGGCTCATCTGTCTTGGCAAAACTTCATTTGCTGCAGCTCTTAACTACTGCTACTTCTTCCTGCACAATGTAAAATAACATGTAGAGTGGATCTCTGTCAACTTAGAAATGAAACAAAAGCACCTTCCCTCTGCAGCAGCTAACATGTATGGCTGCATGGCTTGTTCATAAAGGAAGTACCTTGTTTACACTGATACTTGCCATGTTGCCAGTTTATGCTTGGTTTTGTATTACAGTTTTCATTAAGGCATGGGGAGGAAGGTTAGGAATGCTTGCATTTAGAACAGATCTAAGGCATAATGCTTTCTTTCTCTGAGACTGACAGCAGGTAAGCTGTAAGTACGCTTGTGCTGTAAGGAGTTCTGTCTTGTTTGACTTATGTCATGTCGTAAAAAGACAAAATTCAGTGTTTAGCACAGTTCTAGTTAAGCCATTGAATTGATTCAGAAATTAATTTCGTGGTGTGGTCAGAGACTGGTCATAGTCTGGCAGAATCTAACAGTGTATGGGTAGATCTTAAAAACAACTGTTTACATCCCAGTCGTCCTCATAAGTCCACAATAACTTAAAAGCTCCTGAAAATTGGTGATTGTTAGGTGAAGACAAAAACTAAGAACATGAATGTCCACCGTATAGTGTGCTGATTAGGCATGGTCGTCTTGTCCTTTTCAAGCTTCTACACAACCTTTAGTCAGAAGCTGAGATATGACTATTTATATTTTCATGTACTTTGCTAGGCTTTTCTTTCTAGTTTCACATAGTAAAGTGTAGCCCGTGATTGTGAGTATCACTGAAAAACTGGCGATGTATTCCTTATGCTAGTGGTAGTTATCATTTACGTTAAGGTTCCTCACGTGGTTTCCCATTGTACTGTATGGTGGCTTTTAAATGGGCAAAAGAAAAGATGCAGATGTGGTCACATCTGGTGTGCTCTGTGGTATTTCGGCATCAGGGATCTAAGGAGATTTTAGGATTGTGTACAGATTGACACAGAACGCGGCAGGGGCATGCAGCATCGCTAGGCAAAGGCACTAAGTGAAGGGGAAGGAGGTTCTGTGTTCTGGGCAGACTGGAGAGAAATGTGAGTTAAGAAAGGCTGTGGCAATGTCAGTCAGCCACTATGGGCTTGGGTAGAATAATTTTTACAAATAAAACCTAAGCAATTTCTGTCACTTTACATTTCAGTAGCCAAAAATACCTGTTTAAACCATTTTTCTTAGAGCTGATTGGTAAACAGGGACAGCAGAGAGAGCTTTGTACACATGCTTGTTTGTTGCATGGCCAGGGATCACTGGCTGTTTGGGGGAGTGGGGAAGGAGGGTGAACCAGTCCGTTCAAATCAGACTTGTGACTTCTCTGTTAATCCTGGTGATTCTCCTTATGCTTGGCATGGGGCTTCTTTGGAGTATGTAGGATTTTGTTAGGGTTGGGGTGGGGGTTNATTTTGGTTTTGTTTTTGAGGGAAGAATATGGCTCCTTTTAGACCTAGTGAATTCTTCTATGTCAGCTGAGAGAGATGGCAGGGTGGGCATGCTTCCTTTCCTCTGTGGGTATGCCAAGCTGGTGTGCTGCTGGCTGTTGCTGATGTCATTAGGTTGCAATACATAGTTAAATATGACTCTTATGGGAGCCTTCAAATAGTATGGTTTTAACAACATCATAGTTTAAATTAAAACGTCAGAGACTTAATTGTTACAAAAAAGTTTGTAACTTCACTTGATATTTAGCCAAGTGATGGACAGTCTTCAACTGATGGACTGAACTAAATTAGAAATGGTACTAGTTTATTTGAAATCTCTTCCATTCAATATCTGTAATATCTTTAACTCCCCTTCTTTTTAGGGAGTTGCAGGCTCAGTCTTCTGTAACAGCTAAAACTTGTCTGTTCCTGTACATGAAGTGGTAGCAGTTGTGCTTTCTGTGCCACATCCTCTATTCTGCTTTTTTTTTTTATTGTTGATGTGCATCCTCTTACCTTTTTAGGAAAAGAACTGGGCAGGATGGGATGATTTGGGTTTGTGCTTGTATACTGGTGAGTTACAGAATTAAAAGGTGTGTCATTGATGATGTAGCTGGGAACAAGATAGCCACAAACCGCATATTACATCACTGTGTGGCTGTGGCTGGCCTTCTTTTCCAATGAGTACATATCTACCAATACTCCCTGTTGGATTAGTGGAATAATTAATCAGTGTACTTGATTTTCACCTTTGAGTGACATGTAGGTACCCAGTCTGACAAGTTCAAAACCAATAAAAATCTTCAGGGTCTTTCTGGATTTCATTTGCCCTTTAGAATTACCTGTAACTTAAGAAACCAATAGTTGTGCTTAAGGAGAATTGAGTTCTGGACTGCAGGATGAGAACTGGAGGCCAAGATTAGTTTATTGGCAGAGCTGTTTAAGGGAAAAAAAGCTATGCTTGCTCTCCCATCCATTTCAGTGATGTTGGTTCTTGTGTTTACAAGCAATCAGATTCAATTACATGTGTTCTTCAAAGGACAGAGAACCGTCTGCTGAAGTATTCTGAAAAGATTAATTTATTTGTAGCAGTAGTTCTACTTGCAAATACTGAGCAAATGCATGGATTTTTTGGCAGTCAAAATACAAGACAGTTTTTGATAGAGAAGTGGACTTAAGCGTCTTCATTTGAAAGGGATAATAAAATACAGACAAGGTAGGGAGCTAAAATCTTCCCAGACATTTTTGCCCAAATCCAAAGGGTTATGTGCAATAATGTAAAGCTTTTAGAAATTGGAGTTTTTTTCTTCCATCATATAATGCAGAATACACAATTGTTTCAGTATGGTATGATCAGAGAGAATAACTAGTTACCTAAGGAGCTGCTACCAGCTTATTAACACAGGTGCCTGTGTGCAGAAATGTATAGGTACATTGTTGGGCATGAAAGACAAAAAAGATAAAGTTAGGAGCTCTAGCTGCCTACTCATAGTGAGAGGAAGTAGATCAGGTTCTATGGGACCAAACCCAGTGACTTCTTATTTGGATTACCTGCAAATGTGGTAATTCTCAATTCCTTGTGGGCTTTATCCTTCACAGGGAAGATTTAAGATAGTATAGTTTGCAAGGTGGTTGTTTTTTTTTTTTTTTTTTTTTTTTTATATGCTTTGGATGGGGTAATGTTCCCAGCTGTTCAGTGNGAAGCTTTTCCTTCTAAAAGGTTGTGGTATAGAGAAGACCCATTAATTCAGGCAAATTGAACTTTAAGTGTACTTATCTCTTTCTAATTATGATTCTTAATTTTTTAGTGTGGCTTGTTAAATAAACAGACAGAGCTATCATTACAGAAGAAATCTGTGGCTCCATGTAGAATGTTTGTATCAAATGAGGTATTCTGTACTGTCATTTGCTCATAGTTGGAGCTCAAGCCTAGTTTAAGATTTATTTTTTTAAAAAAGATGCAGATAGAGAAGGTCAGAAGAAAGCACCAGTAATAAGAGAGGAAACTGGAAAAAGAATCCTTAAAGAGGATACAGTTGAGTATATTCATTTGGAAGAGAAAACACTATTGTCTAAAGCTACATAAAGCAATTCATATGTATTAAAAAAAAAAAAAAGGGGGTTGGGACATGACTAATCTCATTAGTTGGTGAGAACAGAACAAGAAGGATAATACTCCTAAGCACATTAACTATTCTGTAGATATATTTAAGCTACAAAAATAGCAAGAGAGAAAATGACTTCTGGGAGCATATTCTGGAGTTTCATGCTGTTGACGGCAAAAGGTTGAGTCTGGTCTTCTAAGTACCATAAAATACCTGGGCTTCAGTGTAAGGACCTCTAACGATTCTTTCAGTTGTGAAGAAGTGTGCTAGGGTACAGCACATGAAGGAGTAATTTCAAAATTCAGAGTTACTCTGATATGATTTGGGTATTTCTAAAAGCTTGTAAGTAATTGCTTTATACAAACATCTAAAAGGTAATATCATGCCATTACTTGATTATGATTAGTCATAATAACGGCCTCTGAATCTGGTGTCCTTTCACTATGGAGGAACATAAACAGTAAGAATTAAACTGTGGTAAGTGTCTGAATAATTCCAAAGAGAAGCTACCACTATCATCTAAAGCGTTAACTTGTAGAGTAATTGAAGACGGCAAAGGAAATATCTGAAAATTAGTTGAAGTTGTGGAACTCTTATGATTTTTGATGGCTTTAGAATGTGTTTAAACTGTGTACAGAGATCCTAAGTGTGCTGGAAGATGCTCTAAAACATTTTTAATGGATTTCATCAGTTTAAAAAACTCAAGCATTTAGACTGTCAATTTTGTATTGGGTGGTTTTAAAATAATTTGATATGGAGGCTAAAACCTAAAGAGGCTGTTTGTGATAATCTCCAGCTGTGTTTAACAGTAATGCAGGGTTACAGTGAGTGTAAGCATATTGTATTTCCACTGATTTTCTTTTTTTTTTTTTTTTTTCCTCTCCCTCTACTATAGGTAATAAATGATATTCAATAGCTATGGATCAGTCAAGTTAAATTTGTTTTGAATTTGATAAATCTGACATCAGTCATCTTAATAAGGAAATAATTCTGTTTCTTACTATAAAAGTATGTATGCTCAGTAAGTGAGGGACGTCTTAAAACTAATTAAACTATCTGAATTTTTAGTTGATGCCAAGCTGGGAACAGTTCTAGATGCTTTAAAGGGCATACTCAGAATCGAAAATGATCTTGATAAATTTGAGAAACAGGACACACGGACTTGTTTTGTCAAGTCACAAGTTACAGATGTCTGAAAAGTGGTAGCACTGTAAAAGTAGTAGACTATTTTTGCAGCTCTATCAAGAGAGGCATTTGTCTTAATACCTGGAGAGGAAATTTCTTCTCTTACCTAAATGCTGGTGAAGGTTCAGCTGGGTGTGGCATTTTGAGAGATGTAAACAAACTGAGTAGCATTGAAATGAAAGCAACAAGGATGATTTGGTCTTGAAGGTAGAAGGAAGAGAAGGAAAGAAGACAATCTCTGGTGCCCTTAAGGCTTGTCTTCAGGAAATAGTAGATTATTCTCCTTTGCACTGGCTAAGAGTTAAAAAGACTGCACAGTCTTAAGAAAAATGAAGTGTTGGACAAGGCAACCCAGGTATGCTGAAACATTCCTTTCTTACTCACTGATCCCAATCTTGCCTTGGGGTGAGAGGATGGATTGTATCCCTAGGGTCCATAGGTTGCCCGGTCAGCCACGGGTGGTCTGCGGGAAGCCTCCTTCCGTTTGCTCCATGAAGATGGGTAGGAATTATTTCATGCTATTCTAGCTTGTGGGCGCTTCCTGCTCCATCTGCGTGCAGCCTGCGGCTTAAACATGAAGCTGCTGTTGCCATATCTATACAAAAACAGCCTGCATCATACCTTTCTCTTCATGCCAGCAGTTTAGCATTTAGAATTGCTGTATCAACATTTCCTACAAGGAGGGTCTCAATGAGGACCCAGCATGAGTGCTGACAAGGCCAGGCTGTCCAGGGTTAGGTGGTCTCTCAAGGTCACGCATTGATCTTGCCTGTTGAAAACCTGAGCTCTGTATTTCTAAGGCTCTTTGACTTAATTATATAGTTACGCTCTATATCTTAACATACAAAAAGAGCTTTAGCCTTTTGGGAGCATGTGCAAACCACTCCATGTATCTTTTCCTGAAGCTTTATTGTTCAAAATAGTGGTACTGTATGTTCACTGATGGGATTCCAGGGATGCTCTGGGGCATGGTTCCCACCTAAATAGAAGCAAAAAGAGAGTAGAATGAATGCTGTATTATGAATAATGTGCAAAAGTAACTGGTTGGTTTTTTCCCCAGGGTATTTGTAACCAGTGACAATGCTATCTAAATAAATATTAATAGGTTTTTCCTCTTCCTACTGCCTGCATGTTGGTACCGAAAACTTTGATGTAATTCGGGACCGCAGAGTGAGAGGATAAGACTGAACATACTGGATCCAAATAATGGTTATTGGGAAGAAATGGTGGTGAACATAAAAAAAAAACAACCACCAACCCAAAAAACCCCCAACCAAACCAACCATCCAAACACACACCTCCAAAACAAACAAACCCCCCCCACTTTGGAAGTTGAGTTTGAATAGCAATCGCAATCAAATACTTAGTGTGGAAACATGAAGTTTCCTTCTAGGGGTGAACCAGCTGCAAAGACTTGCTGGAATAATTGTGACACAATTGATAAGAAAATAATTTAAAAAATGTAATAAACAGAAGTCTCTCCAGTGTATTTTGTCTCATGTAGTCAGTGCTGTACTGCAGATGCCAGAAAATAGCTGAAGATTTTTTTTTCTTTCTATGCATAAGGTTAAATCTGACTCTTTTATATAACTGTATTTCTTTACATTTTGATGTCTTAGCATGGACGTTGATAAAAACCATACGTGTAAAGAGATGCGTGCTCCTTAGTTTGAGGGGTAGGAACTAAGCACTGCCATTGCCTTGCTATTCCCCTCTTCTCCTGAATGCAGATCAAATGATCCTTTATTCAGCCGTTCACCAGTGTAAGCCACTTACAATTCTTTTTCTGGCTGATCCCTTTTTCTTCATTTCTTCTCTATGTAGAAAATGTACAGCTTTAGTTAGCCTGGGTAGATTAAATTGTACTCCTTATACATTACCTTTATATGAGTAATGTAAAGTACGCTTGTTTATGGTGAGGCATGCTGCCGCTGATCTGTTTCCACCAAGCTGCTAGGCTAGTACTCACTAGGTATTGTCTTACTTACAAAAAGTACTAGGAAGATTTTAAATGCATTGTGTTGGACAAGGGTTATTTTTATTTTAGGCTTCTTCCAGAGCTATAGCCTGTCAAAGGGCAGGATATCAGGTTGAAGGGGTAATGTTTCCTTCAATTCTGAATTCTCTGTTTGTCCTTTGAATTAAAAGAAAGATTTTTGCAATGGCTTGTGGGACTTTAGCTGGAGGATGCTAATTAACTCTAATGGATCTTATCTAGCCAAATCTCTGCGCATCAGTTTGCAGAGATTCCTTTTAAAGTAAAACTTAAAGCAGTTTGTCTGTAGATGCTTAGATATTCCAGTGATTGTTCCAACGCTTCTGTATGCCTACATTACTTCTGTTATTAGTTAATTTGCACAAGTGTCTACTTTTTACAAAAACTGATAAGCTGAGTTTACGATTATGCTGATAACGCCTAATGGAGCTTGACTCAGAATGGCTGTCAATAACTAGGACAGATCCTGCATTAAGCTTTGTCAGATGCCGAAACACAGTTTCAAAAAGAGGATGGAAGTATGTTCCATGAAGTCTCACCTGAAGGGTAACTCTTATAAAAATATTGGGCTTATTCTCCACAAATATTTTATTGTAAAATCCTGTACAGGTACTTCACATATTTTAAGTATCAGAAAAGTACAACGGCATTTTCAGTGTGTTCATAAAATGCCAGTGAACCGCGGCAGCACTACTACTGGTTACTGGTACAGGAGTACCTGGCACAGAAGCGAGCGCTTTTATTATAGTTAACCCATCAGTTCAAATTTGTTTTCTTTAAGACTACCTCAAAAGCGCTAATTTTTTCTATGAGAGCCAGCAGGTTTGAGAGCAAGCCTGGAATCTCTCTGGTATGGAAAAAAGCATCAGTCACTTTGTGAGGTCTTTACTTCTGCAGCCTCTTACCTCCACAAAAAACGTGGTGTTTTACTCACATCAGCTCTGTCGTCGCATGCTCCTCACCTTTTGATTTAGCATAAAATACTGCTTTGTCTCTATACCCTGTCTGAGATAGCATCTCCCTTTACTTTTGATAGAGAACTTTTGGAAGCTGTTGAATTGCGAATCTGAGGTGAGAGCCCATGTTGTTCAGGCCAGAGTCCACAGCATTTCATATTATTACCCTTTGCACGTAGTTCATGTGACTGCTCTGTTTGTTAATTTACTATGGGCTGGTTATGTAACCTTGCTTCATTAAACCTCTTGAAGTGGAGATGACACAAACTTAAGAATGACTACTTCTTTTCATTTGTTGTGAATTATAAATGAATTGCCAGTTCTTTCCTTCCCTTCTAGTCCCTTGAGGATACGAACCTGAAATCAACTTGTACAGTGGAGGCCAAAACCCCAGATGTAGGCTAGATATTATGGTAACTGATACTTTGTAAAGGTTAACAAAACAAAACACTCCCTAAACCCAACCAGTGGTTGTGTATGCATTCCTGCAGTAGGTAAATACAGGTAACTTTAATGTAGCTTAAAATGCAAGTGGAGGGAGAGGGCCAGGAAAGAGAGTGTTCTCCTAAGCAGGAGCAAGGCATTAAACTGAAAGAAATGAGAAAAGCGGTGTGTGTCTGGGGGGGAATCCAAGCGTTTAGATTTCCTATTTTTTTAACCATTGTCTTCCAGTTTCTTGAGTTGTATTTAAAATTAGTAATTTATCCTGGCATCTCACACAATTTAATTATCCTACTTAAAACACTTGTTTTGAAATATTCTTGAGATAACTCAGTTGCTTCCAGTTGTAAGAGATAGAATGAATTTTATTTCATTGTAGGTGTTGTAAGCAGCTAACTTCAGTTTATTTCACTTAGAAGTAGCTACTACTTAGCCTTTTCACAAAAGGACCTGTTTTTTGCTAATGCTTGGTCATTTATTGCTCAGTTTTCATGAACGCTGTGTAGAGTAAAGGAGAACTCTCTGTTTTACCTTCAGCAGTTATTTCTTAGAACTAGAAGTAATAGCCAAAGAACAAGTGCTAGATATGAGATTTGCAGCCAAATGTTGTAAAATATCTACATTATCTTCTTTATAGTGGGGTCTTATTTCCCATAATGTTATCAAATCTTACAGGCTTCTACTTCATTTACAACAAGGAAACAGGACAAATGTTCTGGAGCAGTCAAAAATCAGGTTGTGATTTCAATAGATTCAACTCTGTGCTGAGTACCTAACAACGTTTTGAATTTAGCAAAATATTTAATGCCTAAGGAACTTTATTCATTTTGGAGCCAGGAAGATCTTACAAATATTAAATATCTTTGCAGGAACACTTAGTCAGTCTGGATGAGCCAGCCTCGGAAGCTGGACAAGAAGCTCTGCTTAGACAAGAGCAAGCAAAAATCATTCGTTTTGAAAGGCAAGCGGAAGAGTTCCTCAATGCAGTCTTTTACAGAAAAGGTTGGTTTTAACGGGGCGGAAAAATGGTATCTCTTGCTGGTCTTTTTGCATGCAATGCAGGTATCAAAGATCTGATGTTCAAGTTATCATTGATGTTCAATATTTTTCAGTTGTCTTATATATTTACCAAGAGTAAAAATTGACTCTCAAATAATGTAATAATACAACAGTGTGGGCTTGGGACAGAGGAAGAGAGTATAACATATTTAACTCTAAAACCAGTCTCTCCATGAGAACACTAGTGTTTTGCCCTTTTGGAGGAATGACTCAGTTCTTATCTAGCAGAACTGCTCCCCTGAAACCAATGTCTGGGTGAATGGGCTGCTTGGAAGAAGGGGCAAGTGGCGGTGGGTTTGGTTTTGGGGTGGAGTTTTGTCGGGTTTTTGGTTTTGGTTTTGTGGTGGTGTGTTTTTTTTGTTTTTGTGGTTTTTTTTTTTTTTTTAAATTTTAATGGGATCTGTACTAATGCAGTTTTTCTTAAAGGTCAACAGTCTTCTCACTGTAGTCTGTAGTGATTACCCCCCCCATCCCCAGCAATCCACAGTATAAAATATTGTTGGAATAGTGCTAAGGGGGATATATGGAGAATTCAAAATGTGATCAGCAAAAGAATTGGAAAATCAGTACTGTAGAATACGCTGAGAACAGTAACAGTAGCTCAATGCCAGAAAATCCTGTAAATCTCTTCTGGAGACTTACGTCAGTTAAACTGGGCTGTTAGGAAGGCGCAAAACTCATTTCACTGTTTTCTACCAATCTGAGAAATGGGAACCCAGAGGTTTCTTCCAAATGCATCTTGAATGAAAGTACATTGTACTTATCAGTCTAACCCATGTGTGAGAAAATCTGCCAAATCAGTAATTCCAACCTGTCTGCTGGGGGACAATGCGAGGCTTCAGTTTAACAAATTAGAAATTGCTGTAGCCAGTCCTCAGCCCTTCCTCCCAGTGACCAAAATATTTAAAGGTGTTTTAAGTAGATAACAGTATCTTAACCTTTCTTTTATGACTCAAATGAATAAATACAAACTATGCATTATGATGTATTGCATAAAGTGTAGAAGCATGTAGGATGGTAGGAAGGATAGTTATTGCATTACTACTGATAGTTCAGATAATGCTTTTATTCCAAGTCTTCCTTTTCAGTGTTGTGGGTTTTTTTTTTTTTTTTTCTTTTAAGGTTAAGGTTTCCTTTTGCTTTTAGGTTTATCCCATCTCTCTTTAAATCCAGAAGGGATTTAGAAAATAAAAATCTAGAGAAAATATACTTTTTTCCATATTAGTTTTCTGGTGAGAGGAAAAAAAATGCAGTTCCATCACTTCAAATTGTTTATTAAAGACTTCATCCCTCTAACACTGAGCTTAAATTTTTATGTATGACCTGTGTGCATGTCTTATTAGAAATGCATACTTCCCTAATTGTCGGAAAACTATTGGCAGATATTGGAGTGTGCTAATGAGGGGTTTAACACTCTGTCCATGGTCAGATAAACAGAATGAAGATAATGAAATAACTTCAGGTTTCTA
>WAAD01039300.1:20931-32573 GCA_013389945.1 Fregata magnificens
TTCAGTATAGATAAAATACACAAAAGCTATTAAGGTTTTAAAGCTCAGAGGTACTGCTTTAGACTATTTATAGCTGATAAATATTTGCTGTATTTTTCTTCTCTGAGAATCTCTGTTTTAGTTAATTTTAGTTTGTTGGGGTTTTTTTTCAAAAAACCTAGACACTTGGAGTCAAAATAAACATCTGGTTGATTTCAAGTGATGCTGCAGAGGCACCAGCAAATATTTTGCACTCATTGTATTTTGAACAGCTTTAATCCTTAGCATTCAGGCTTTATATTAAGCAAGAAGACTTTAATGTGCTAGGTAACTACCCTTCTGGTTGAAAATTGAGTTTCATGTCCTGAATTAGAGAGTTTGTCTTGAGCAGCACTAGAAAGCTCTCAGTAGTCACTCTGTGCTGATTCTTTGAAGTTACAGATTACAAAGATGCATGGTGGTAGGCATATATAGTATTTTCTCCCTGAATTTGGAAGTATGTTCAGCTCTAAGCATTACTGAATTGTACATATGAACATGGGTGCACAGTAAAGGCATGATTCTTCTTCAGAAAACATGGTGCCATAGAGCTTGGCATTCCTGTTTCTCTAGGCTTGTGTCCTTGTGGGCCATTTGGGAAGAAAGTGAGAGTGTAAAGGTACCTAAATTTGTTTGGCTCATCTCTTGCTGATTTCTTAAAACTCTAGTGTCTTGTCCTTAGCAGCAATAAGGCATCCTGTCGATTTTACAATAAAATGATTAAGTATTTACATAAATGTCTCAGAAGTTTACAGCTACTATACCCCTATAAGAATACACATTGATTGTATAAAGTCTTATATTTAGAAAGCTGTACTTAACAGGAAGGAAGTTGGGCTTGATTAAGTATTTAAAGCTCAATCTGGTTTTTCATCAAGAAACACAGTAGCTGCTTACTGCTGCTCTCTAGTTTGTGGGCAACTACATGCTCAAACCTTCGTGTCAATCATCCTTTACAGATATTCTAAAGCTGGTTTGTTGGATTGATGCATTTTTGTCAAAAATGGTGGTAAAAGGCAAGTCTAATGCTGAAATGTCCCACAGAATATTTTGCTGATGCTTCTAATAGTTCAATCTCAATAGATTACCTTTCAACCTGAGCAATTTTTTTTAAAGAGGAAGTAAACACTTTTCTATTGTTCCATTCTGAGAGCTGCTTTTAAAGATTTGTTTGGTCTTCTACTGCACAATTTTCTCTGAATGTTTCTTCAGAAATAGAAAATCAAACCTTTTGACCCATTTGTGGAGTTCTTGTGTGGTTGTGATGTGTTGCTTCATTTGTTTGGTGTGTGGTGGGGTTTTTTGTTTGTTTTTGTTTGGGTGGGTTTTGTGGGGTTTGGGGGGGGGAGGTTGTTGTTTTGTTGTTTTTTTGGGGTTTTTTTAAACTGATTTGGCCAGAAATCACAAGCAGTGTTTGAGGTGAAGTGGCAGGACTTAGTTTCTGTGATTTAGGAGTTACAGATTTGCTTTCACATCATGAATTACTACTGGTCTAAAATAGTGATTTTTGCCAGTATATTTCTGGGTTGCCCACATACCCAGATACCTTTGTATTTAGACACTATTTCATATAAATAAATTGGAATGTCTACCTGTTCCATTTCACACTTCTTACTAATAGATTTAGCAGCTCTTCTAGAAGTAGAATTACTTTTCATGTGACACATCTTGGTTTTTTTGTGTGTGTGAAAGTTCTTTGGGGAATCCCTGATGCTGCATTGATTATAATGATAGAAATGTCAAAAGGAATAGATAGAACGGGGTGGAAGGCACTTGAACGTTTGATCTTCATGTGAATTATTTTGAAGAATCAGAATTATAGGGCTTTATTTCTCAGTAAATTTGTAGGGGGCTGCTGCAACTCTATTCCCCCTTCTCCCCTTCTGTAGCTGCAGGTAAGTTACTCAACTCTTCCACTGAATAACCTGTTCAAGTTTTTTGGAATGAGCTTCATTACTTGGTACTTTTCTTCATGAGTCTAGCTCTCCTTTCCATTTCCACACCTCTTAAAGGTCTGGTCAAATATATCTGTATTTGAAAACAAAAGATGAGATTGCGTATTTCTCTTAGGAAACTGTTATTTTGGGAAGGTTATACCAGAATCAGCAATGGTTCTTGTTCAGGTATTCTAAGATTTTTTCTTTTTCTTTCTTTTCTTTTTTTTTTTTTTTTTTTTTTAATAAACAATGACTTAATATAAAAGCTGTTTTACTTAAAGTGCTTCCTTAAAAAAATCTCTAATATTTACAGACAGTCCTAGGGTCTCTGACCCCAATATTCCCCTAGTGGCCCGTGAGATCATGCAGCGAATGATCCGACAGTTTGCTGCTGAATATACCTCAAAAAATAGCTCTACTCAGGACTCCAGCCAGCCCAATAGCACAAAGAACCAAAGCCTGCTGAAAGCATCTCTGGTCGCCTCCTCTCCCACGGCTGCAACTGCTCAGAACCCTGTGCTCAGCAAACTTCTCATGGCTGACCAAGACTCACCTCTGGACCTTACTGTCAGAAAGTCTCAGTCAGAACCTAGTGAACAAGGTAGGACTCTTATCAGTGTCTTGCATCCTATGGCAATCCATTAATGGCATTCTTGTTGCAAAACCAGACAATTAGAAGTTTGCACTTTTACATAAAATGTAAAGTGGAAAAGCGGTAGATGTTTTTACAATAAAATGATGACTAGCTAGATGTGGCTGGGAGAGAAGAGACTTTTTGAAAGAAGGTAGGCCCATAGATGTGAGTGATTTTGCTGAAGAAGAGCAAAGGGGATGGACATGCTCCAAACTCTGGGGGCAAGTGTGCTGTTCCTGCTGGAAGCTGCAAGAAACGGTCTGCCAAAATAGACTGTACACTTGCTGATAAGACAAGTTCACATGGTCATGAAAAGACCTTTCTGAAGATCAGTACACAGTCTGACTGAAGGGCTGATTTATTTTCTTTCTGGTCATAGTGTAAAAACAGCATCTTTTAAAAGTCTGTGAGAAATTGCTTTGTGAAGGCTGTAAAAATTATACCCATGAACTGTACAAAACTTCCAGGTTTATGCGTTTGGAATAAATGTCTCATTTCTACCTTAAAAATAGACTTGTTCTGTAGAGCACAGATTGAATAAGTTGTAACAGTGTTGCAGAGCTCGTTTTAATTTGAAAACCTTGCTTTCCATCAAAAATGTTTTTTAACAAGCAAATTCTGTGAGTGATTATAGTATGTGAATGGGTTTTTTTCTGGAACTGTTGAATAGAGGTTATCATAAGTGTATCCTGCTGATAGGATTAAAATTAGCCCCTTTACCCTTCTTTAGAAATGTGTTAGTGTCTGAAATCATTTATCAAATACAAAGTAGGCTGTCCATCCTCAAGTGGAAAAGGTGCCTTTTTTTTAAAAAAAAAAAAAAAGCCTTTTGCTAACTAGTACAGAATTGTAGGTACCCCCTTTACTCTTTCAACTTACGTCTATGAAACCTTTTGTAAAAAGGTTAATTTTGTGTGTCCAACAATATGCAGCTTGGGCATCTGGGCACTTATTGCACTTACAGCATTTATTGAAAGTTGTCACCACACTTCAGTTACAAAACTGCAGTGTAAGGTTGTATGGTGTCTTTCTTGAAGTGAGGACCTGTACATTTAACTGATAGGCATTTGTTTCTAGCTAATTTTATTATAAATGTATTTCACAAGTGTCTTTTGCATATATGTTTATAAATGTTAAACTGTTCTCATTGTGAAGCTTTTCGCTGAGAGAGAGAGGGAGAGAATCAGTTTTGCTTCTATTTCTTTTAATTAGAGGATTGTATGGTGAAGAAGAAAGCGTGTACATGAACTGTTCTTTAGTTACCATGTGATGAAAAAGCTGTAAGATAATTTATAATGTTCATAACACTTGTTATGGAATTAGAACCATGTGCATATTAACTTATACAGTAATCTGTTTGCTGATGTAATTATTTTCTTTTTTCCAATTTACATTTGATGTATTTGGGAAGAGGTTTTGCCAAACTTGTTAATGAGAGATTTAAGAGGCTGTCATGAAAGACTGCTAGTGGTGCTTTTTGTTATATTTCTGTTCTAGTGGGTTGAGGGGAACCCAGCTAGTTGTAAACTTCTCTGTGGGCTATGAGGCTGGCCCTGCTTGCCCTTGGAGACTTCTAGGTCATAATGACCCTTCTGATGGAGGAAGCGTGGATGCAAGTGCCTTTGGCAGCAGCAGCCTGTGCTGTGCCGTGTAGCCTTCTGAAAAGGAGGTGCTACTTGATCCAGTCTCTGTATCTTGTGGCTGCATACGTGTTGTTCAAAAGGAAGATTGAATTCTCTGCTTGCTTAAGTTTGGGTTATGGTGTGTTCCCAAATGCAGTGGGTGGAACAGCTTTCCGTAAGTTAATTCTAGTTCACTGTTTATCATGTTTTTTCTCCATATGTCAAATGAGAACTTTAAGCAATCTGAAAGCCATCTTACATTGTTCTTGTGTTGGGTGGTATTTACTTGAGTAGATGGAAGGAGCGAGGAGCTCTGAAATGTCTCAAGTTTACCTTGCCAACAGGTTTCATTTATCTTTGCCTCATAAATTCCTTGTTTCAGACTTTCCAGGAATTTCAGATGTCTGTGCTGCTTCTGTGACAATGTTGCCCTTATTAAAATGACCAGAATTTCAAGTTGTTGCAGTGCAGTTGGGAGCAAGGCTTTTCTAGCAAAAAGCGCTCCCTTTTCTGTTGCCTAGAAATGCAGAGTTTACGTAAGGGCTTGCAGAGGAGCATGGGTGAGCATGAGGAAGTGCCATTAGTGAGAACGGAAGAAGCAGTCTAGCAGGAAAAACAATTTGATACATGGAAGAAGAGAGGGAGTAAAATGGCACAATAGAGAGGGGAAAGGCAGCAGCTTTGCTGTTAGGGACCCACTGGAGATGTGGAAAAAAGGATGAAGCTAGCTGCCAGGTGAGGAGGAGTCTCACATTTGTGTGAGTTCATTTGAAAGTGAGTTTCCAATACGAAAAATTCTCCATAAATTTTCCTACAGAGATTTGGATAAAAAAAAAAAAAATCAAATACCAGCTTAAAGCCCCCCTTTAAGCAGGGGAATATCTCAGGAATTTGAAAGTTGTCTCATTTTGGAACTGCTGAGGGTTAGCTATGCGATGGGCTGTGTTGTATCCTGAACTGTCATTTGTAGGTCATCTTTTATTCTTTGGCTGTTGTAACAGATGCACTTTTAATTTTTCCAAATTTTGTTGTGACTTCTGAGGACTATGTTGAAGTCACTTGTAAGCCAAATTGCAAACAAATCCAAGCCTTAGTTTGTTTAAAAACAAAATAAAATAGAAAATGCTGTGTGCTAAATACGGCTTTAGCCCAAAAGACTTGTTTTGTTAAGGGGCAACGTGGCTGGTCCTGTTTCTTCAAACACTGAAGTAATTCTTCTGTCTCTACAGACGGTGTGCTTGATTTATCCACTAAGAAGAGTCCTTGTGCCGGCAGCACCTCTCTAAGTCATTCTCCAGGGTGCTCCAGTACTCCGGGAAATGGGTAAGAGAAAGCAACTTACTATCACCTTCTAAAACTGTTTTTTACTAAAAATGTGTGCTTACCTCCTGTTAATTTTAACTTATTTTTGGTGTTAACCCTTTGGAGTAATGTGTTTTTCAACTTGTACCTTTGGCAAATACCTTCACCCCACCTGCCAAATAAGAGTTGTTGTGAACTGAGACAGGTTTAACTTGCAGTTTAGAACTCTACTATCTGTTATTTTGGCCAAAGATCTTTCCATTACCTGCTTCTTGGGTTTAGTGATAGATGATATCTATGGAGGTGCAAGTTCAGTTAAATATAACTTAGGTTTCCTTTCACTTAGGGGAAAGTCAGCTAACAGGAAAGTTCATTTTAGGGGTAGCAATGATTTGGGTGATGATCCAAGCTGAATTAGTGATTTAAATCACTGCATGCTCTTTGTTAATACTTGCTACCATAAACCACAACTTAGAAAAGGCCGGGGTGTGGGGGGGAATCTGGTAGTTCAGAAAACTTTAAATATGGCTTTTTGGATTTGCGATTGTACTGTAGCATTGAACAAGGTTTTTTTTTAAAAAAAAAAATATAGACTATGTGGTGTACTACTCTTGCCTTAATTAGTTCAAGGTGTGAAAGATTGTTATATCAAAAAATTTCTTTTAGGTTTCATATTTCTGATGGTCACTGTTTGCATACATTTAGAAACCCTTTACTCTTAGCTAGGATTGAGTTAATTGTACTGGAGAGGCTGTCTGGGAGTAAGAGGAATTTTGGGTGTTGATGAGAGAATTTTATCTTGAAGCTACTGTTAACAAGTAATTTTAATTTGAAATTTTAAGCTAACAACCCATCACCACCACCAATCCCATGTACTGCTAACAACTGATTTAACTTTTGCATTTCTCTTTGGAAAAATATTGCCGTCTCAGATTTCTGCTTTCAAGATTACTTTTTCCATTTAATATATCTATTAATAAAATACTTCAATCCTTATTTAAAAGTTAGTCTTAATACTTTTTCACAATTCTTTAGCATAAACCTTCCCCACCAGCTCTTCTCTTTCAATTCTGAACAGGTTATTTCCAGCTTTATCTTCCTAGAAAGGCAACAGAAGCCACCGAGGCTGTGTGTTGTTTGTTCCCTTATCTGTCTATCAAGTGAGGGCCAAAGTCCAACACACAGGGATGACAGGGCCAGCATCTGGCACTGTCCTGATCGGTTCTGTGGGTCTGGAGAGGATGTGGCATATTGGCACCTGTGGTTACTTGTACAGGTGTGTGGTAAATGAGGGTGACTGCAGTCTGTTTAGCATCAGTGAAATCAGGTGTGACCCTCTGTCCTAGTTAGCTGCCAATATGACCTTTATTTAGGCGTAGAATCACTGGTGCACATTCTGATGCTGATACATGCTGTAGAAGGGGCAGAGAATGCACATTGCTTGAGAGAGTTCTCTGAAATAGCAAACTTTCCTTCATTTCTCTGGATTTTGTTCTGAATTCTTGTTGACTCTTGCTACCCACTTCAACTATGACCTGTTGCATCCTGGAGAGAAGCTAGCACCATATGTATTGAGCACTGTGTGTATTACATGCCAGGTCCTTTCAGTGGATGTTTTTTCTGTAAAGATTTTTTTTTTCAATCCCAGTGTGATGTTAAAAAGAATAATGTAGCTTTTCAGCAGTATGTATCCTATCCTTAAAAAACGCTGACTTAGCTAGAGGGCTTTACACTAGTATAGTGTCCCAGAGCATTAAAATGGAATTGCTTACTAGTCTCTTCGTTAATCTGTATGTTGAACATGGAAAAGTTTGGGGATGGATTTTGAAACTAGTGTGACTTAGTTACTACAGGGGGCTAAGCAAGCAAAATATTAAAATACACGTGTTTATTTGCAGTAGTAGTACTTTGTCATAGAAAGAACACTTGTGACGAAAGGAAAATGGTAAAAATATGTACCACTTTTTCTGCTATTAACCCTTGATCTGAATGACAGTTGGAACTTAGATGTTTTTTTTTTTCCTAGCCATGCTATGTATCGTGAGAATCAGGGACACGTATGTATGCAATTAGTTGTTAAGAGAGCAATTTGGTAAGTCTAGTGTAATGCAGTGCTTTCATATTTGGTGCTTAATGAAAGTCAAGCAAATACCTTTAAGGCCTGCTAAGCATTTTTTTTTTTCATCCTGAGCAGCAATTCTCCAATATGATGTAAGGCGAACATCCAAGGTTTCCACCTATGTGTAGTTACTGCAGGTGGCAGTCATATTTGCATGTTGAATATGTTGCACTTTGGCTTACTCTTTTATTACTGTACTTGTTTAGTGGTAACGTCACACCAGTAACACAGTTGTGTCTAGATCTATGGCGATTGATTACTACTTTGTAATTAAGGTGCTATTTTCAGACGCTTGCGCGAAGTCTTTTCTACTCCGAGAATTTGTGAACCCAACCAGAGACCAGCCAACAGGTTTCATTTTTCTTTGCCCAAAAAGCTTCTCTTTTTTTGCGAACAAGTTTTAAAACTGACTGATGCTGAGACTTAAAAAAAAAATTAAAATAAAATAAAAAAAAAAAAAATTTAGAGAAAAATAAATAACACAAAAAGTGATGTTACCCAAGCAAGGGCTTCTAATAAAGGAGTGGCCCCCTCACCCATCCCTCCCTACCTGTGCAAGTCCTGCTCACATCAGTTTCCTTCCATCCAATTAGGCGACCTGGGAGACCCAGCCAGCACCATCCGGAGGGACTACAGAGTGGTGATGGGGTACCTCCAAGAAGCTTGCAGGATGGAACCAGGGAAGGTTATGGCCACTCCACATCTCTTAAAGTACCGCTGGCTCGATCACTCCAGATTAGTGAAGAACTGCTGAGCAGAAACCAGTTTTCTACAGCTGCCAGCCATGGGCCATCTGGACTACAGAATCATGGACAGCACTTAATATTATCCAGGGAGGCTTCTTGGGCAAAACCACACTACGAATTCAATTTCAGCCGCATGAAATTCAGGGGAAATGGTGCACTCAGCAACATCAGTGACCTTCCTTTTCTTACAGAAAACTCTGCCTTTCAAAAAATGGCACTTCAAACTAAACAGGATGGGAAAAAGGACGTGAGCCATTCGTCTCCTGTGGATTTAAAGATACCACAAGTTCGAGGCATGGACCTTTCATGGGAGTCCCGCACTGGTGACCAGTACAGCTATAGCTCTTTGGTAATGGGTTCACAAACGGAGAGCGCGCTTAGCAAAAAGTTAAGGGCTATCCTTCCAAAACAAAACAGGAGAAGTTTGCTGGATGCTGGACCAGATTCCTGGGGCTCAGATGCTGAGCAGTCTACCTCTGGACAGCCATATCCCACCTCAGATCAAGAGGGAGATCCTGGCTCCAAGCAACCTAGGAAGAAAAGAGGGAGATACAGACAGTACAACAGCGAGATACTGGAGGAAGCAATCTCTGTGGTTATGAGCGGGAAAATGAGTGTTTCCAAAGCTCAGAGTATTTATGGGATCCCCCACAGTACACTGGAGTACAAAGTTAAAGAGAGGCTGGGCACTTTGAAAAACCCTCCAAAGAAAAAAATGAAATTAATGAGGTCGGAGGGGCAGGATGTTTCAGTAAAGATTGAATTAGATCCCCAGGGAGAAGCAGCACAAAGTGCGAATGAATTGAAAGATGAGTAGGGATGTTGTAGAGTGCCAATTACTTTGCAAACTGGGTGAGCACTACTGCATAGTTCAACCACCACTGAGCGCACCTGATTCTCCTATTTACTGCAATGCTCTTTCCTTTGCAGTTTAGCATAGACTTGTGTGGACACAGGTGAAAGGTGTGCTCTGAATGTCACATTGTAAATTTTTCTAGCCTGGTATGGTGCAGTTTCCCTCCTTCACTTGCCCACTACCCCCTTTTTTCTTTTTTTTTTTTTTTTTTTTTTTTCTTCTTTTGCCTTTTGCATGCTTCTCTGTAATAGAGAGTTGAGTTACCTCACAAAGAATGCAGATCTGTGGAAGTGGACATCTTGCCTGTAGAGCCTGCCTGAATTTCTGGTTTTGGATTTTTCATGTCTGCCTTTATAGAAATAAGTCCACTTTGTTAAACTGATACTCTCTTAAAACCAGGCTTTTTTTGAATGAGAATCAGACTGTCATTCTTCAAAATGTTTCAGAAATCTTTTTTCCCCTCCTTTTCTTTGATCCAGTTGATTGAAAGATCTAAGCTAAATTAAGTTATTTAGGAATGGTACCTCTCTTGAACTCAGAGATTTGTTTATTAGATGGATAATCAATTGGGTCTAATTAGGCTCTCCGCTATTTTCTTTCTAAATTAAATGTACTTACCTTTCACTGTCTGCTTAGTGCTCACCCGGAGGGGAGGGGAGGGAAAACTTACATACACTACCTTCAGAATATGTCAGTTAATTATTTGTAACACTACCTTCGCTGTAATTTTGTTTGATATTTTTGAAGGGTGATATTTAGACTCACCTGCTTGAGGATGTAGCCTTATCTCACGGAAGACAAGCTTCTCACAGTTAGGAGCAGTCAGGGTACACTAAATGATGTATTAGGGTATGCCTCATTGTAACAGAACTATGGTTCTTTGTGACCTTTATGCTTTTTACAGACTTGATTCTGAGTTTACTAAACTATGTGGTTCCAACAACTAGTTTAAATGACTCTAATCTGGGGAAGGGGGATTTGTGTAACAAACTACTGTGATATTGCAAAAAAGAAAAAAAAAGAAAAAAAAAAAGCCCACAAAACAGTGATCTCAAACGTTACAACCTCAGTAGTCTGCCCAAATATCCACATTAGTGAAGGAGCTTGTTAATGTTCAGGGAAGAAGTAAAACACTGGTAGCCTGATCTAATTCAGGCTCTGCATCATATCTATCTGTAATACTGTCAGGGTCGAACACTCAATGAATGGGTGTTTCCTTTTTAAATATTACAGTTGCCAGTAGCAGGAATTAATCGAAGTCCTGCTTTTTTGTTGTTGTTTTTATTTAATCTGTCTTGATAGTGGTTTAGCACATGCTAGAATAAGCATTTAAACACCATAAAAGCACTCCGTAAACCACAAATCCAGTTTTTTTCAATATGATGATATCGTTATCATTATATGGAGATCCAGGATAAGTTTTGTACAGAACTTTTATCTTTGATACTTTCTGTGGGAGTGGTCAGTGACTAGGTGGAGCTTACTGGACTTAACCACAATATGACCAAATCGGAATTGCTGGTTCTTCAGGTAGAAACAATTTGGTCTTAATCTGTGCAAAAGGTAGATAGGATTATCGTTTTTTTTTCCCATTTGCACAACCAAAAGAAGCATTGGAGTTTTTGTGTGAGAGCATTAAGTGATGTCAGTGATTGAAAGTGGTTTCTCAAAGTTCATGGGAGGGTGGCCTAGATAGCCCCAGGGATGCTGAATGACTTCTGGAACAGTTGATACTATTAGCCTCTCCCCCTCCCCAGCAACTTCATATTTTCAAAGGTTAGGCACACCATTGCTGTCATTTTAAATATGCACTGCTCATTCTTGAAACGGACTGGGCATTTGGCCCTAAGTATACTTTGTTTTTGTTTACTTAATATATTTTAGTACTCAAAATCCTGGTTCCTGGTAGCTCTCTAGTTGTCATCTTGGCATTTAAAGCAGTTTAAGCTCAGTAGCAGTATATAAACTCTGCAATACGTTCCAGTTTAGCTGGTGATTGCAATAAAGGTGCAGTTAAACGTGTGGTTTCATCTGCTGTTGGAGGTTATGGTAGAAAGTTTGCTGCAAGTTTAAAAAAAAAAAAAAAAGTAACACAGTTTTACTGTTCAGAGAGGTTTAACCTTTTGCAGTTGTCTTTATTTAAGCAACATGAGTTGAGTTTTATAAAACTTGTCACTGTAGTGTATGTGGAGTGCTCATTTTACTAACCTAAATATTTTGTATGTGTATGTTTAAGTGGGTGACAATCGTGCAGCAGAAGAATGGTGTGCCTACCCTTTAATGCTGCAGTTTTAAAAGAGAATTTGTCTTGTCATTTCAGACTGTAGGCTAAGAATTGTAAATAGATAGTGAGAAGTTGAGTACTCTTTATTTGCTTTGGTTAGAAAGTGGATTTAAAAAAAAAAAAA
>WAAD01039300.1:32619-111025 GCA_013389945.1 Fregata magnificens
GAAACAAAAAAAACCAAACAACAAACCAAACGCATAACTTTCTCAGTTTAAATGTCCTGAGACCTGAAGATTGTAATACTCATGTCTGCAAAGCTTTTAAACACAACACTTGATCTGTGATAATTTAATATTCAGGTAATCTTTCTTTTTCGAGAAGCTTTTGAACAACCATATTTCCTCCAAAGGTCTCTGTTTAAAAAGGAAAAAAAAGAAAAAAGTGTAGATTATTTTTTAAGCACTAATTGCATTACGTTGGTAACTGCAATATAAAATAGCCATTATTGTTTTGTGAAGCATGGTTGAGATTAGTTAGTGGTCCCTTTTTAAAATTTCATGAGCCTCTCAAAAAATAAAAACAAATTTAAAAAAAAGCTGCTGAATATTCAAAAGATATATATTTTACCTTATTGTAGGTTTTGTAAATTTAGTCTGTAATATTCAGGTGCACCTTTTAATGTTAACTTTTTGTTTCAAAGTCCCATCTAATGTATTTTCTCTGAGGTGATTCATCACGTAAGGCTAGTATCACTCTAAGTGCTGCAGTGATCACTAATGTTTTGTTTCATTTTTCACTACATATTTTCTACAGGCGCTTTCAGTGTAGCTAACTAGTAGTATTTGGGATCATTTTAAATATATGATTGGAATTAATGTTTGTCCATTAGCATGCTTAATTTTCTTGCTGACCAGCAGTTTGCATGGCCAAAATCCCTGGTTAACCATATTTTGGTGTGGGAAGGTGTGGTTCACTGCTGTCTTTGTAACAAAAGCCTCGTTTCTCATGTTATTTCTGGTAAGTGGATGCTTATGTTACTTGGATCACTTGGACAGGAGAGAAAGTTTAAAATCTTTCTCCTGCTGCTCTTTTGAGATCACATTAACGTGTAACATAGACAAACTGCAACCTTGTAAAAATGGAGACGTCGTTAGGAGGAGGCCTTTTGGGTATTTTTCGTCACTAGTTTTCTCTTATTCCCGAGAATGTCCATCCGATGTAGTTATTGGACTTAACAGTATTGTTGTGTACTACGTTGATGTAGCTGAAAAAGCCTGACAGCAAGAAACTGTGAATAATATTTGTGGCAGTCTCTGAAAACTAGTTTTTCAGTCCAAGTATCATGAAGGAGAATCCCTCTCCCCTACCCCATCCTAGAAAAGTAATTTTATATTTTGTGTGTATAAAGTTTTAAGAATCAAGTTTTCATATTGTACTGAAGTTTAGGTGTCGCTTGGTAAATCTTTGCTGCAGCATATAATTGAAGATGAGTAAGGCTTAGTGTGGTAGGGGTCCTGGTGTGGAGTTAATTATCGTACAGTTCTGGTGAGAAAGCCCAACATGTATGAAATGTGTCCTTTTTTTTTTTTTTTATTTGGACTTGTAAAAGTGCTTTTTTAGAACTCTGACCTATTACAAACTATTACCTCACTTTCAGCCAGCTGGATCCTCATTCCACAGTGTTGTAGGCATTATTGTGGCCGTAATGCTTGAGTACAGCTATAGAGTTGAACGTTTCCAGTTAGATATTGTAGGGACACGTTTCTGGACTCGTTTTTATTTCTGTCAAAAGATATTTTATTTTCCAGTCATTCCCTGGGTTTTGTTTGGGTTTTTTGTTGTGGTTTTTTTTTTTTAAAGGCTCAAGACAGTTTCCTTTAGAATTTCTCATTTTTCCCCGTTACACAGGAGAAGTTGCTGCATAAGCAATACAGGTATGCCTTTACTTTCTTCTTGTTGCAGAACTCATAATTTGATGCTTGCATTACCAACCCTATTGCTAGACCTGAAGTTGAACTCTGAATTTTCATGGCAATCGGAAAACAAATTATTTTTAACAAATGCAGGTGTACAGGTATGATAGTGCCTCTAGTAAGGGAACACATTCAGCTTCTGTGTTCTCAAGCAACCCCTATGCCACCTTTTTTGTAGAGCTTTCCAGCGCTAAAGGATATTCCTGAACATGGGAGGCAACTGCACATGTGTTCAGACCAGTTGAGAGCAGACAAGGAATAGTCTGCGCTTTGTCTTGTGGCAGGCCGACATTTGAGTCTAAATATTTCTTTCATGAGAACCTGAGAGAACATAGCCTTCCCCTGGAAATTCACAGGAACTGGCAAAGTGATTCAGGGGCTTTAGGGTTGAGTAAGCTTTGTATAGATTGGAAGATCTTTTAAGTTCTGATTGAATTGCTTTTTATATCATCTGCAATGATTGTTATACAGGCAAAACTGGAATTATCATGTGTTTCTTCCAGTTTACTTTGAAGTAATGCTCTTAAGATGTCCTTGAGTCTTAGGAGAAGAACACAGTGTGCAAGGAGTGAAGGGAACACTGTGCCGTTCCCTTGTTTCTCAAAAACAGTGTGGCTACATCTGTAAAGTAAAGAGCTCTTTCTTCAGTGAAGACAAAATTTTAACTCTTCAGTATAAGAATGCATACACTTGTTGAAGTCCAAACTCTTACAAAGGCAAACTTATTAACCTGTACTGAAAGCTTTGTCACAATATTTTAAATATCTTAAACTCTCTGCCAAATGTTAGAGGTAGAACGGGAAGGGTTGTTTCCCTCATTTTCATGAGGATCAGAAACTTCTCGGTTTTCCCCACAGATGTTTCAGAAACTAAATGTAATTTCAGTCTAGGTCAATATTGCTTTTTCTTGGCACCAGTAGATAATGTTGACTAATACTGCTTTAAAAAGCTGTACCTAAAAAAAAAAAAAAAAAAAATTGAGACTAGTTTTGGTATTATAAAGGTTTCCACTTGATCTTGAATTACACAAAACGCCCCGTAATTAGAACCTTCAGAAACCTTAAAAACTGCGCTGCTAGTTATATGCAGTTCTGTTGGATGTAGCAAATACAATAACCGCTACAGTTATTAATTTCTAATTATCCAGTGTATAAACACAATGTACTGTGGTGATCACTAAGCAGAGAGATATTGCAGACTCAAAATGATCTGTAGATGCGCTCCACATATACCAGAAAAAACTGTATAAGTAGTTACAGCATTCCAGTGTCCATCTCTTTCCCTCTCTCCTGTTCTTGCTTTGATTGGGGCCAAGTCTCTATACCAGTATTACAGCAGCAGTCTTGGACTTCATGTCCTATCGAATTATGCCTATATTCAGGTATTGTCATGAAAACCTTCATGTTAAGAGAGCTTTATTTAAATGTCACAAAAATCTCTTAGCCCGGTTGCAAAATCAATTTTCCTGGGTAACGTACTAGGAGGAAGGATTTTGGTTTTTGGCCTGTCCAGGGCATTTCATTCACTTTCTTAAAAACAAAAATCCCCACCCCCGCCCCTGTGCTTGTCTCTGCTGAATTAGTAAGTATAATTTAGAAGGATTCAAGATGGTAACTCTACCTGATGGAGCAGGGATTAGGACACAGACTTCATTCTGACTGGAGCAGGAATACTTAATGTCAGAAAACAATTTCTGTAGTCATCACCTAGTACAGTCTAACTTAATGTTTTTTCCTACTCGGAAATAATGAAGACACTACTACAGCTACTAATACAGTTTATCAACTACTTGGTGCTACATTTCTCAAATACTTTTGCGGATAATATTTTTTATGGCTGCGTGAAAGCATGTAAACTTCACTGTCACTATAAAAAGCACTTGTCTGACCTATTCTAAAGTACCAGAAAAGGGATAAATAACTGCAGCACTTTTTCTGTTACAATGCCAGAGTCTTAATTAAATCTGGTCTTCAGGTTATGAGATATTTTAAACGTACAATCTAGGATCATTAACGGCTTTTCAGGTCAGATCACAAGTTCTCTTGGCATACTAATCTGTCTTTTAAAGACTAGTACAACAAAATATTCTGAAGTTCAGGCAGGGGATGTATATATACATGCCTGATATTTTTAACTAATCATTTCAATAGGCCATTTCAGGGCTTGACATTTGGAATCTGGGATGATGGGTAGGGAAAGGGAAGCTTCCCAAACTGAAAAATCATTTTGGACCATTGTTTAATGTTCAGTTTAAAAATTATATCACAAGAAAAATGGGTAGGGATTCTTTCTCCCTTACGCCTTCAGGGAATGAGTAGTATTTAGAATCTCTGGCTGAAATTCAAGCCTTTTTACCATGTAAATTTTTAATATAAACTCATTGACATGCTTTTTACATCTGAGGACTGAAAATGGATCTTAATGTTTAAGTTGTGGAATGGTATATTTCTTAAATGAAGGGGGAACATTTAAAAAAAATAGATTAGAATACCAGCATTAGTGAGCTTAAGGAATTTTAGTATGTAATAGCAAAGTATAGCAAAGTATTTGATTAAAAAAATTAATCTTGAATTGCTAGTCTGTAACTAGGTGCATTCTAATTTAGCAGGTGAATATTCTTTACTTATCGATATATGATGGGCTTTTTGCAAATAGAAACCTTTATCTGAGTCCCATGTGTTGCTTGTACTGATGGGATGTATGCTTACAGCAGCTTACTGCTGCTTTAAAATGTATAAAATATGTTTTGAGTGTTTGCTCATAACTCTTTCTAACCTCCACTTGTTAAATTGTCAGACATTGGTATTTTATCAGTCCGCAATGTAAGTTTAAACTAATGTTCTTAGAAATCCAACTTGTACACACACTGTTTAAAAACCCTCAGGGACAGTTTACACACTATCCTCACTCAATTCAGGTACTTGTACTCTCCTCTTAAACCTAGCAGTGACTTGTATTTTGTTTTGCTTTTCTTTTGACGTGCTGATAGCACATCCTTGATGAATGTCAACTTAAAACTCAGTTCAGGTATCCAGGTATAACTCAGCCAAACGGATTTTAAAGCTGCATATTTACTCTCCAGCACACAGTGCCTCAGACACTTATAGTGGCATTCTGTATATTCAGTTATTACTACTGAGCAGATCGCGTGGGGGTTCCTGGTATGTATTGTAAGAAATTCCTATGTATATTATATAATATGTATTATATTATATACATATATAGTATATATGTTATCTTAAACTTATATATTTTAAAATGCCACTACTAGCCAGCGCAGCTAAAAATGAAATACATTCCCAACTGCTTCTGTGAACGGCAGAGGCAGCTTCTTAACGTGGCTCTTGCTTCTCTCTCACCATAACTACTTCTAACCTCAAGCACGGGTCCTTGGCTGTCTGACCTCTACACTCTAGTTATGCAATGTCTTTAGAGAATTCTGTGCACTGGCCACTGTGATGGAAACCAATGGGCCGGGAGTGCTTTGAGTTTATTAGTAATTGTTCTGCCAAAGTTGGTGTTTGTATGACAAGCGTGTAAACCTGTCAGATAATCAGCAGAGGTCCAAGTCAGTAACGGTGTACGTAATCGCTTCCACCTAATTGGTAGGAGCAGACCCTCAGCAGGTGTCTCCTCTCTGATGCTGAGCACTAATTCAGAATGTGTTGGCACTTAACATCTGTAGTGACGGGCCTCCGTGCTGCACTCATGAGGAGGTGAAACTTTAAAGTAAAATCTGCTGTTCTGCTCTCGCAGTGATCTGTTGGCAGTCGCAAGTCAGCAACACCTCTGCTTTATTATTTGACACTTTACATCTAAAAAGTCTTCTCTTTCTATTTATGTAACCCATAGTCTTTGAAGAGTATGGAAAATGGCATTTCTCTCTGACCTCTAGAAGTTCAAGTGTCATGGGAAAAAAAAAAAAAAAAAAAAAAAAAAAAAAAGAAACCCCCCCCTTTACTCTTATGGACCTCATTTCAATATACTGTTTACAGTTTGACGGAATTGTATAATTTAATATTTCTCTTGTACTGTAGTTTATATTTATTTACAGATTTTTTTTGTACTGTGTGATTTGAATTTTTTGTTCCTTGCTATGATCAATGTTTTATGTAGTAGAGCACTTATGATCACAAATTAAGGTTTTTGGTTTGATTGCACTACATTAATTTTTTTAATGCAGTTCTGATTTTTTGACTGGACTAAATAAGCTGTGTCTTAATGTATGTGATAAGTACTTTTAAATTTTTATTTCATGTGGTCCATTTATTTTTTGCATTGTATGTCAAAGCGCTAATTCTCTTGTTGTGCATGTGTAAGATTTAATGGCTCCATTGTATTATTTGACCATGTCATTTTGGAAACACATTCCCAGCTGTAACGTTGTGTATGGTAGTTTTCACTGGATGCTAGACTTTTCAAAACCACTATTCTTCTAATAAATTTTGTTGTGAAAAACTTTAAGGGGTTCCAATTCTGTTGTTTCTAGTGTGCTTTCTAAATGCCTGCACTAATCACCTGAGGTTATGAAATGCAAACTGTCACAAATCAAGAGAAGCAGGGGAGGAAGTGAAAATGGAAGGTAAAACACATTCTGGCCGAAGGATCGAGCTTTGGAGTCTCCGTGCTCCGTTTGTTTCTTGTCCTAAATAGGATTGGCGATAAAGCTGCTTTAGCAGCTGGGTAGGGAATACATGTGAAAGCTGAAATGGTGTCTTGTAGCAGCCCAGTCTCATGAACTCCTGTATTCTAATTTGCTCTTCCCTACTGGCCACCTTAATTTCTTTAATGGTAAATAATTTATCTAGTGAAGAACGAACAGTCTCCCGGGGGGGGTGGGGACGGGACCAAAAGTGATGTAGGCTTGTTCACTGAGCACTTAGTAATGAGTCAAGGTAGGAACGGTGGTAATAAGAGCCTAGCTGGGAACCCTGGCTGTTGCCCTGTGTGGTTCGGTTTGGCTCGCGTGCGCAGTCTCGTGCGTGCATTGGGTTCGGTAGCAGGGCAGCGTGCCTTTTTGAGCAGCTGGGTTGTGTACCAGAGGAGACGGGGCCAGGCTGAGGGAGGTTGCTTAGCTGCTCGCTTGCGCCAGTAGGCACTGGTGTTGCTTTTATTCTCTCTGCGGCCACCAGCTCTTCCCCTGCAGAGGAGGCAGGTCCCCAGCTCCCGATTAACATGTGGAAAGCTCCAGTGGCTGTCCTGCTGTCCTCCTGCACAGGGGCACAAGGCAAACACGGCAGTGATACCATGCTTGAGCTGGTCCTTGTTTGAGACCCGTGTTTGCTTTCTCACAACCGTACTTTGGGTTGAACTACTTTTGACGTTATGAATTATTGATACTGAAATGCTGAATACTAAAAAGTAGGTTACAGTAAGTGGTGTATAATGGAACCCACGTGAGTTTAGGCATTTCTGCTAACCTTTGTGTTCCGTCCTAGGATGATTTTTGAGTGATGCATAGGGATTTCCTAGCTTTAGGAAAATTTAGAGTGCTGCATGCTGTCTAGCCCTGGTTTCTTTTCTCCTGAGAAATTGCCTTTCTCAGCTTGTGCTATTGAAAAGTAGGTAATTTATGGTTTGCATTTGCTAACGTGATTTTTTCAGTGCTTTCTTTTTTCTTTTAAAATCCTTAAGTAACTGTTACATTGTAAACTAACTATTGTATTCCTTGTATACTAACAGTGGTATTAAAAACCAAAAGCAAAATGGTAAGGTAGCTGGGTGTTGTCATTGGTTTAGCTTTACTGGGCAAATCTCTTTAAATAAAAAACTTGGTTTGACTAGAGACTACATCTTACACTTATTCGGGAGTACTAAGTCTTTATGTGTAAATCGTTGAAAGCCTTGTGCTGTAAACTAGCATTTATCAAATTTTTTTTCTGTATGTCTGAATACATCTGTCAAATCTGTGAAAATAGCCTTTGAAAGTGATGAACCATATTCCCATCTGCCATTCTTTAGGATGTATTACACTCTGCAAGCTTTTCCCAGAACGTTTTTAATCGACGCTTTTTGTCCTGCGATTATCAGAAATACCAAGGTTTTCTGGTTTTCCTGGAGGACTTGCTGATGGTCTTGCACTGTTAAGCTGAAGTTGTTCAGACTTAAAAGGAACAGTCTTGAATTCTTCTTTTAAAGCTGTTTTCTGTAATACAAATATGTATCATGACGAGAGGGCACAAGGTGTTGCACCCAGACCCAGAAAGAGGCATCCGTGCTGTGTTGTAGAAGTATAAAAGAAACATAATTAGCCCTGTTAGGCAGCTTAAAAAGTCTCCTGCTAATTTGCCTCAGCTCATTTTGACTCGGGATGGGGTTTTGAGCTGCTGCAGTTTGTTACTGGAAGAGGCAGCTGCCTCTTCTGAACCTGCAGGAGCATACGTGGTCACCTTCTGAAGTAACAGATCCTTCATGGAGTAGCAGTGGGTTGTACCCCCACATACACTTGGGTCACCTTCTACAATCCAGATACTCTAGCAGATGTGAAATGAGAGGCTCTGCTGATTGCTCTTTTGTGACAATGTGTGCTTCTGTGAAGGGAAGGGCAAAAGCTTCAGGTCACTACCTGCAAGTGTGGGGATTAACACTAGACCTGAAAGTAGGCGGCTCCCTGACCTCAGCGGGAAGGATCTGAAACACTCTTGTGTTCGAAGTCGACTTAAGTTTTGTGAATGAAGCCGATTTAATTAAGGAAATATCTGAGCATCACAATTTCATCTTCTTGTGCAACCAAAACCGAGTCCTCATTTCATGGCTGCTCAAACAGCAGCAATGCAAAGCTTGCTCTGGCGTCCTCAGTAAGGCGGATCACCAGTGGCTTTCCTGCCTGAGCGTGCTGAGCTCTCTAATTTCCTAGAGGCCTGACAAAAGTGGGTCTGGGGGGAGGGGGAGGATTTAAATCCCAATTCAGGAAGACGCTTCAGCAAATCACTAATTTCTTAATCTGCAAACTCTGCTCTGGCAGAGGCCCACCCATGGGTACTTGCTGAACTGTGGTTTTGCCTGGAAGTGAGCAGCAGGTTCTTGGACCTGTTTAGGAATGTGATTCATGTACAGAGTAACAGAGGTACAGACCAAAAGCAATTTCAAAAACAGCTTGAAGTGTTAGGGGCAAATCCAGGAATATGGAGTTTGATACAATGAAGATGGCAAAGAGGTAAAAATAAAAGTTGATCTTTGTAATACAGTTATTCTCAAGACACTTCAATAGATGGGATGTTACAATGCTGGAAGGATCCCATATAACACCATTTGTGGGAGTACTGTTTCCCCTGATCTGGTTCTTTTGATGCAGCCTCTGTGACTTAAAATCCAAGATGTTCTTAATTGTCAAGTAGGAAATTCAGAAGAAATCTGAATGACTTCACACTTGTGAATTATGAATTAATTAAGTTCCTTCTTGCCCGCCTCCCCAAAAACCCCAGACAACACAATCTTTAAAAGCTCTCTTTTAGTATTATGAAGAGGGAGCACAAAACAATTGCATCTTGTTTTTACAGGTCACTTTTAAAGTATCAGAATTCACAGGTTGTGGTTGAAAGAAAACTTCTAAAGTCTTCTCTTGCCGCCTCCTCCTCTGCAGGTGTCGTGCAGCTCTGCAGGAGGTCTACTGAGTACACACTTGACTAAAAGGCAGATTTTTGTATGAGATGGCTACAGCTCAAATCTCCAGGAAGTGTTTAAAAGCTCAGCTAAAATTAGGAGTGCTTAAGGTATATTTCAGAGCATAGAAATATAAGCACTGCTGCCTAAAAATACAAAGGTTGCCTGTATGAAAATACAGCTGTATCTCGGGCTGTAACCTACCGAGTACCCACAGTAAAGCAGTGAAGGACAGGGCAGAGACTTCAGCTGCAGCCTGTGCGAGCCTGCTGTGGATCCAGCAACATGCTTCTCCCAGCCCGTGCTGAGGCTGCTGCCTTATCTCCCTTGCTGCTGTTACCTGGGCTAGCTCGGTCAAAGCTTGCATGCCTACCTTTGCTGGACTCTTGCCTGCAGGAGCAGATCAGACAGCCTTGTGCCGACAGGAGGAGTGGTTTGTCTGTACAGGGTTATCAGCAAACTGTCTGTAAAAATCATAGTGCTAAATAGGCTGGTTTGTTAGACCTGCTAAGATTTTTTCTTTTTTTTTTCCCCCTGACGTGCACCAAGATCCCATCATCACGTCCCAGATCCCTCCTGCCCAGCTAATAAAGTGTAGGGCTTGCTTAACTCGTTTTGGAATGACATTCCTAACTTTGAAAGGGGCTTTTATGGTTTCCTTTCTTAAAGCCGAGCCTTTGACTGTGCTTTTCTTCTCACTGAGCTTTAGTGGAAGGCTCTGACACTAATTGTTGAAAGTTGCTCTGGCTCTGCAGGGGAAAAACTGACACTAGGAGAAGCCGAACAGCTTCCCCACACATGGAGTTTTCATACATGCAACTGATACCTGTGCTGGGACACTCGCTGTAATCGAAGCCTGAGGTGCTTGCTTGGAGAATCCAGTAGTTTCTGCCATGTTCCCCTTTTAGGTGAAGACGGTGGTATATTTGGGTTTTTTTTTTTTCCAGATGTTTTACTGTGGTCCTATCTTCCTGAAATTCCTTTTAGGTCTTTAAAGCAAGTAGCTGTGTTTGAGGTACTAGCAGTGGTTTAAAACAAACTATTTGACTTTGAAAGGAGACTATAAAAAAAGACACTGTAGGATTCTGGTTTTGCATAAGAAGCTTTCATAACAAACGTACTCTGCTTGCATGGAAATACAGGTTTTCTTCTGATTTCTAGCCATCAAACAGACCAAGATGTGAAAGCTAAACCAGCTTGCTCGGTACCTGAAGTGTGTTTGCCAATAACAAAGCTCTTGATGGACCATGGTGACAGCTACCTAACCTCACTGCTCGCTAGAGGTCCGCATAGCTGTGATTCAGTAAGCTTTTCTGCTGATGCATAAAAAAAAAAGTAGATTTTTGCTCCTGTTTCAGGACCTGTGTTGGCATTTCTCTAATAGATAGACACAAATGTGTACGGTAAGGGTGACTGCTCAACCGCTCTTTAATTCTAGCGTTCTTGCCTATACCTGTCCTTAAGTCGGTGCCTTTACTTTTGTTTGAGTGTAGACTGGATTGCTGATTGATTACAGCAAAAAGAACATAGCCCTGGATTTAAAAGAAATACACTTTGCAGCTCCTTTATTATTAAATTAGGAATAATAATTAGTAACAAAGCTTAAAATCAATGTAACCTAGCACAAAGTGACAAAGGTAGTGGCTTAGTGCTGGCAAAGAGCAGGTTGATGAGGTTTGGGTTCTGGCTGTTTCGTCTGTTCTTTTATAGCTCACAAGTGAAAAAAGGGACTTTCCTCTCAAGATTAATAAGAGTAGCGAGGCCTCAGCAGGACAACAGGGAATCTGTCACTCAGCCTTTTGTGGGTCAAAAATCCCCACAGCGTACATGGTTTGGGCTCTGGCATCGCCGTCTGAATGCGCAAGTCACTGCGAGGAGGATTTTTCAGAGGTGGTTTTGCTGCAATTTCTGGGGATGGTCCCATTCTGTACTTCTCCAGTCATATAAAGCACAGTAAAAATGCCAACATCCCATTAGCGCTGCGGTCTCGTTACCACTGCGCAGTTGAGCATGAGTTCATTTCTCTGAGCTTTCAGGGTTTGCGTAGTGCACTTACTGTTAATACAATAAAAAACATCTGCGGTAGAGGAGATCCATGAGTGCTTGATGGGCAGCATGTGCTAATGGGTCATCATCGCTTTCGTTTCCTCTGCGAAGGTTAGGGACTCATTTTCCTGCTGGTGGGAGCAGTGGGACCAGGGAGGTGCAGAAGTCAGAGGGAGGCAATCTGTGAAGGCATCTCGGGGGGGATCTGCCTGGCTGTGGTGCTCGCTCCTTCCTCACTGTGCCTAAGGAGTGATGAGTCACTTTGGCTTTTTCCAGAGGATCCATTCCTTTGCAAGCATAAGCTGTTGCTGGTAAATTTTTTCCTTTTATTTTTCCGTTTATGGCAAACCAGCAATTGATGCATTTTGTCCCCAGTATAAAGAAACAAACAATACCTATCATTATGCTGCAGGAAGGAAAATTGCACAGAGATAAAGTACATTTTAGCTGCGGCATCCAATTATAAAGGGTAAACTACCAAAATCGAGGAGGCTTTAAATGCGGTAAATAACCCTAAAGAAAACTGGGTGTATTAGCGGTGATGGCATGTTACATGCTAAGCAAGGTGTAGTTCCCTGCCTCAGTTTGCCATGTAGCTGGACAAATATTTGATGCGTGGGGATGATGGGACCTTTTTTAGTGGACGTTAGCCATGGTCGGATGAGGCTTGTATTTGTTAGTCTTCCTTTAGCATTGAGATGTGTGACAATATAAACAAAGGAGAAAAATAATTGTGGGCTGGGATACCAAGGTGAATTTTTGAGAGGAGAACAGACTCTCTTAAGAGAGGAGGAAGGACAATAGTGTGTAATGACAAGGGTTAAAAAAAAAAAAAAAAAAGAGATGATGTGAGGGATATGCAGCAATGGAAGGAGGTTTGAGAGGTTTGAGCTGAAGGGGAGGGCTGTGCATTAGCGCAGAGGAAACCTCTCCCCACTGGCACACATAGAGACATTTCCTGCCTTATGTTTTGGTTTCTTAACAGTTATCTGACTATAAAATTAACCTACATCATTTAACGGTAGTTGAATGGCAGTTAAATTAACCCACTTTCAAAATAGAGCTTACCTAGCCCATCAGCTCCGAGACAGCCTCGTCCCCAGGCATCCGGGGCTGCAATCCGCCTCTCTGCCTTAGCCTATTTCCCAAGCAGCCAGCCAAAGTGGTGCATCAGACACAGGGTTTGCTGCTCAGCCCGGCAGTTGACAGAGAATACGGACACGTATCAAACTGCTAATTCATATTTCACTAGGCATTTTTGTGCGAGGCGGAATAGCATTGGCACGTGGGGAACATTGCCGTTAGGAGTTGTGATACAGTTTCTATTAACAGCGTGGTCTTGATTATCTGAGGCCCAATTATCTGAATCTCTAGGTTATCTGAAATGGGGTCATATCCCCCAACGTCTGTTAATTACACCCAAGATACCCTCTGCTCTCCAAATGTCTTCCACTGGCCCCTCCCAAGCTTTGGCGACCGGGTTGTGCTGAGTGTGTTTAGCTCTAGCGAGCGCTCTACCTAATTGCTGCGTTTGGTTTTTCATATCCATGTTGGGGAAAAAAAAAAATCCTGGATGTTTGCAGACTTTAAAATCCTTGAAGACTAATAGAAATAGACAGTGGCTGTGCATGGCAACGTGCCTGTTGGAGCTGGGACCAGCAATGCCTGCAGAGAGGCCGTCCGATGCATTTGGGTTTTCTTTCAGCCCGCAGGTGCAGCGTAGGAGGGGAAGGTGGGATTTATCCCAGTGCAGCATATCCTGCTTGCAAGCCTTAATTTACTGCAGACGAGTGCACCTGCGGTGGGGGGTTCGCCTGTTGTTGAACCCCTGCGGTTGCAGTGGCTCCAGCTGACCTGCATGTGCATGCCCGAGGGCTGAGGGGGGAGAGCTTTGGCCCCAGTTTACTGCAGGACAGACGGGGAGCAGACAGTGATGGGCTCAGGCTGGGAAAAGGCCATACACCTGCCTCACCTCAGTCCAGAGCCAGCGTGTGTTCCCAACTCATACCTGGGACTGTTGAAGATACTCAGGGCATCCCTCCCTACTCCATAGGACTGGTCCCTGTGGATCGTTCTCCTTTGCCTTAACTGGGTGCTGCTTTTTTTAAAACGTGCAAAGCTGTGAAAATCATTGTAAGAACTTTCCCCCCCCGCCCCCTGCACACTTTTGTTATCTTCTTCTGGTGCTATCTGTTTTTCTATCTATTCTGGTCTTCTGGTGCTATCTATTCTTTTGGAGCACCTAGCTCAGGGAAGATGCTGAGTACTGCCTGAGAGAGAAACACTCATGGTAATTTTTTTTTTTTTTTTTTCCTTAAAGGGAAGATCCCAGATGTCCTTGATAATTAGAAAAATTAGCAAGGACAATTCTGGAAAGGCTTTGAAAGCTAGTATATAGAATAATGTTTCCAACATGATAAATTTCCCTTGGTTTTAAAGCAATAGCTCAGTGGTAAGATTTTTAATTAGCCATTAAATATTGTATTAGAAGTATCACAAGTGATGATAAACTACTATAGAATACAGTTGGGTTAGTTACTTGGGGAAGGTGGGAGTGGAGGAAGCTATGACAGGAATATAAAAAAGATAAACTTATTTGAGGTTGCTATTGTTTTTTTTAATGTAAGACCAACTTTGGTTTGTTTGATTTTTATTTGGCTACAGGTGGGGAAAAGGTGATTTTTAATGTTTAAGTACTTTAAAAATAAATAAGCAAATAAAAGACACTACTCTGAAGGGTTAAAAGTCTGAATCTGTAATGGATGTCTGTTGTTTATCCAGTCAGTTGGCTTATTGTACAACCTGGATACCTTGACGAACACATGCAGCTGACAAAAACCCCAACCAAACAAAACCCATCTATAACTTGTTCCTTCCTGCTTTTCAGTTGAAATGCAAGCTCAATCCATCCCCACGCGCGTCACCAAGGACGGCGTAAATTCAGGGGCCTTGAGAACCCGGCAGCAATATTTCCATAGTTATTTTGGCTGTGCTTTGCACAACTTCAGCTTTTAATTTAGAGAAGAAAAATGCTTTTTCTCCTTCGTAGCTGTTGTGTGGAGCCTCAGCTTTTTCTGTGCTGCTTTTCTATTTTTTTTCAGTGCAGCAAGAGAGAATTACGGTAGCACCCACAGAGGTGTGAAGGGACTCATTCATCTGTGTGGGGAGTGTTAGGTGCCAGGCATATTTCTGAGGATTGAAATGTAGGCATTTAAACTGGTACATCCAGTGTCAGCCTTTAATTGGGGCTTTGAGAGATGAGCTCCAGAAAATCTTGCTGTGGTGGCTTAGATGGCTGTTTTGCCTATCCCCTGCAAGGGATCGCCACATCCCAGAGAGGTGCCAGCAGAAGAAAACATGTCCCTCCACCTCTCAAAATACAAGGGCTTTGCTGTAGCTACGAGTGAAGATGGGTTTGAGCACGATATTGTGTGTCAAATGGGGCAGGGAAGATGCAACGTGGGTTGCCTTTTGCTGCCCTAGGATAACAATTTCTGGTGGAGAACTGGCAGTAGCCGTGGCTCTGGGTTCGCTGCGGTGACATTGGTGTGGGCTGCTGCTGAAAGACACGGTGCCACCTCCTGCCTCAGTCTGGTGCCTTTCCCCGCTCGTGTTTGCTTTTGCACAGCCATTCCAGCAAGGCGAACCAGGGCTGGCAGAGAACTCATTTCCCCTTTCCGCTGGGCGAGACCCTCACGTGGCTCTGCATTCATCCCCTACAGCACTGGGGAAAGCGAGCCCACCTTTGGCAACCCACAGCCACAGCCACTTTCAAGTGCACATGTAGCACACAGGATTCACAACGCCCCTGGGGCTGGGGTCAGCTCACCTGACTGCCAGCGGTGAGCGAGCTCCTTTTAAGAGGCTGCTCCTCCTTTGCAATCCCTCAAAATGACATTTCCACTCATCCTGACAACTAAATGAAGTGGCTGAAGCCAGCAAGACACACTGCCTTGGACCTTGCGTCAAAGTGGGCATGGTCAGTGCTTTGAGTTCAGCTGATGGAGAGCATTGCTCGCAAGTTAGGCTTTCTTCTTAGTCATCCACGTTTCTCAAACCTACGCTTTTAGCCAGGTTTCCAAGGCACCCTTCGGCTTGGTGGGGTACTCCAGTGGTACCTCTGGTTTTGGGTGGTGTGAGGCAGCGCTTCACCGACTGGCACGGAATCAGCTGTGTGGCAGCAGGAGAGGGAGGGGAGAGGTCATCCCCATAAAAATACTAAATTGGATTTTATAAGTTTATAGCTATGTTTTGTTTCTTTTACAGAACTATAATCCTGGTGCTTAGAGTGGTCTGAAAGGAACAGAAACACTTAGCCTTGAACTTTTGTTCTGCTGCTGCTTCTTGTGCCTCTGAGGTACAAAACATACCTGTAAACTTATAATCAATCAAACCGATGTTCAAGGGCTAAAAAAAGAAACCCAAAAAGGGCACAGGCTTCATGTTCAATAGTGAGAAACTTGGGGTGGGCAAACCAGAAGATTGCAGTTGGCAATCGGCAGGTTTTCGGAGACCGGCTTCCCAGGTAGGTTGGTATGAACCAGTTGATAACTTTCTCCCTCTCTTTCTTCTCCCCCTTGCTCCCCTGCAAAATACACTCTTGAACCAGAGGCAGGCTGGGCTGCCCCTAAAGCTGTTTCTGGCATTCACAAGCAGAACAAGCACAGTGTCACCCCAGTGCACCCAGAAAAGGGGAGACGTGACAACTCCACCAGTGGGTCAGGGGCACGGCAGGAGCTAGCTCCGCAAGGTAGGCAAAACTCCTTGGGCTGCACAGGATGAAATGCAGATAACTTGCCCCTTCCCCCCTCATAGTGTAAATCCTATACCTGTGCAGTCTATAGGTGTTACGGACAGACAAACACCTGCCTTCCCCCAGCCCCATCATCCCCAACTGTGTGGCCTTTGTTGGAAGCCCTGGGTCCCCCCCCAGCAAGAGCTGGGGGAGGGTTGACTTCAAACTCCGCTAAACAGTAGAGGCACAATGCAAACAAACGTATTGCAGCACGCAGCTATGCAAATAGCTTTAGAGCACAGCACGTTTTCCCCAGCGTTAATTGCTGCACCGCCAGGGTTGCGTAGCAACAGCCCCGTTTGTGTCTCTGACAGCTCCTGCCCCTTGATGCCTCTGACACCTTCTGCGGCAGGCAGGGAAGGAGGAGAGAACAGGGCTGCCCTGGGAAAGCTAGAAGGGCCAGGAGGTAGGAAGGGGCTCAGGTAATCAGATTTGCTTGGGACACCGGGGTGTCTTCTGCTGGCACAGGGCGACACGTGCAGCAGGGCTGGAAGCGGGGCATTGCGGCGCAGGAGCAGAGGAGCCCCCAGCAGCCGCAGCCTTGTGTAGGCAGCTTTCAAGGCTGGCGGCCAGAAAGGGCAGACCTGCCATCTCCCAGGCTCTGCGGGAAAGCTCACTGGCAGGTGGGTTGTGTCTCCCATCGCAGTGAATCCTTCTGGGACCCCATACGGGTTTGTGACTGCGCTTGCAGCTTGGCTATAGGGACAGAGGGTCTCCAGTAAGTCACCTCTCCTGGCCATGGAACTGCAGTAGGCTTGTGGCTTCTCCAGCCCTTGGGAGAGATGACACATTCCTCATGCATACCCAAAGCTAAGAGAGCCTCAGACCAAGCCCTGTGGGAAGAGGTGAGAACAGACGCCGAGGAGAAGGCTGCAGACAGTATGGGCAGCCCTGGGCTCCCTTGCTTGTCTGCTGAGCCCAGCAGTTTCTGCCGGGCTGACCTGTGCCTCCCGAAAGGCAGGCTCTTCAGAGACAAGTGTCTGCATCCCGAGAACAATTTTTCCTCCTGTTTAAAACCAGGTTTCTGATTCCCATCCTCTGCATTTGCCAGTCGGTCTTCAGCTCCCGCTGTGCCTTTGCCAGCAGGGCTGAGGAACCTGTTAGTAGCTGGCACCTTCCCCCAGCAAGGCACTTCAGCTCTGCAATCAGCTCACCTCTCCACTCCTCTCTGATAAGCCACGTAAATAAATAGTTTCTCTGTCACAGTTTACACAGTCTGTAAGCAACCCTGCCTGAAGCCGTGGGGCACTTGAAATAAACTCTTCTATTACACCTGAACATGAAACAAGCTCTTCTCTGAAACTGCCTTAAGTAGTGAGGATGTGGGCGATCCTGCGTCCATCAGCCACTGGGCAAGAGAATGGCCATGGCATGTTTTATTTAGTAGTAATAGCCAGAACAGACAGGAATGGTGGGAAATGCTGAGCAGCTACCAAGGTGCACATTAGCAGGTCCCAGGGAGCACAGGGCTGTGTCTGGGAGATCTGGGGATGGAGAGGCACAGGCTGTGGCTCAGTGCCCGGGAAGGATGGAGAGAGGAAGGACCGAGGTGGGATCCAGCCATGCTCAAAGCCCAGCTGCAGGTGGCGGGGAGAGCTCTGCCTCAAGGTTATCCTCTGAAACTGAGAAAAAGGGGATACTGCCTGCAGTACCCAAACAGGAGTGGGCTGGGGAAGGAGCAGATGAGCTCAAGGCAAGAAGTTGCAGCCTATCTTTGAGCCAAAGTGATGTGAAAGCAGAGGACCCTGAATGCAACACGCCCGCAGAAGCAGGTGAACTGTGTCACTGAGCGTGAGATGGGTCTTCTAAGGACAAAGGGCATTGAGGCTGAAAGGATTTATTTCTTTTATCAAGCAGGAAAACTATTAATCCCTGTTTTTTAAATTTACAGCTTGACAAGCTGTATGTATCTCAGATTGACTCCTTGGAGTACAGTGGGGCAAATAGGGTGAAAAGGAGCACCATGGCCTCAGTCACACTTCAGCAGAAGAAATTAGGCGAAGGCAAGGCAGAAATGCCACCTGGAGCCTTTAGGACCAGGGAGCCCAGCTCCCCTCTACCCTACAAGCAGGACATGGGTCTTTTCCAGCCCTGCATGCCCATGCAAAGCAAGTGTGACCTGCAACTGGCTGCGTTTGGTGGCATCGCTACTGCAAGGCGAGGAAGGACTATGCCTGGCCACTTTGATCCCTTCTCGCAAACTGGGGGCTCCTTACACAGACCCACAATCTCCTCCCTCACCAGGCATCGCCTAGCTGGTATCTCACTTTTTCTTCCTCGCCACCCACCTGAGCAACCACTTTTGCCCATGCCATGGGCTCTTCCTTCACAGACATTTGCGTGTAGCACCTGAAGGCGCCCAGGCAGGGAGGGAGTTGGTTGTTCTGCCACCATAACGGCTTCCCGAGGCTTCCCCGGGGAGCGTGGCGACAGGGTGGGCCAGGGCAGGGCCACACCTCTGCTGCCGCATAAATTCAGGCTCACTGGGGAAAGATGGCTGCTGCTCTTAGGAGCTGGGCTTACGAGCAGGTAAGAGGAAAGCAACCGCCCTCTTTGCACAGGTGGAAAAAAAGTTGTGCTGAGCTCTGCCTCTTCACAAAGCCCCTTGCTCCAAGCCCTCCTCTTGCCGGGGGGGGGTGTGTGTGAAAGGTTTTTTATCCCCTTTGTTATTCAGCAGGACAAGGGGAGGAGCTGGGCTGTGTAAGAGATCGTGGCTGACATAACCCTTCCCATGCAGGGCTCTGGAGAGGGGCCAGGTTGTACCTGAGCATTTTTATTTAAACTAATCCCAGGCATTGCAAATTGAAAGTCATCACAGCACCAGGTAGAACCAGTCGAGACGGTTGCTGGAGGGCGTTTTTCTTGCCCGGGTATAGTAAAGCAGTCTTGAGGTACGTTGTTTATCGCTAACCCTGGGAGTATGTTCTGGAGGTGCTGGAGCAGCTCACTCAGCCTTTCCGGGTGGTTCGGGGAAAACCTTGCCCAAGAAGCCTTTAAGGAAACTGAGTGGCTATGACTGAGAAGTGAACCCTTGTTACGCTTAAAAGTTTGGGCAAACTGGAAAGCAAAGGGCTGGCTAGCAGATGCTCAGGGCAGGCTTGGCTGCAGCCTAGCACTTCTGGGTGAAGAGGAGACCAGGTGCCACCTGGCCAGCCTGGAGCCTGAAGCAGCCCCTGGGTGCCTGTGCCTGCCCTTTGCCGAGGTTGGGAGCAGACCCCACGAGCCGGGGGAAGCGGGTTGCTGGAGGTGCCTCCCCAGCACTTGTCAGTTCAAAGAAAGCAGCCAGCAAGCAGTAAGTAAGCAGCAGATGAGAGCTCCCGGGGCCAGCTGCAGCACGCTGGCTGCCACCAAGCACGGCTGGCTCCGGGTCCCCGGATGGCTCCTCCAACCCGGGGCTCTTCCTCCCTGTCTGCCCTGCACCTGGCAGCATGGGGAGGGAAAACCCACTCTAGATAAAGCTGCTTTTCCCTACCCTGGCCCCAAACCCTGCGATAAGCGTTTGCCCTCCTTGACCTAGCCAAGCGAGCGAGGTCAGTGTCTGATGCTGCGGGGGGAGAACAAGGCTGTGCCGGGGGGAAACGACTTTCACTCCTCTGGTGTAAGGCCAGGAGGTGCAAAGTGCAGCTGTTACTGCAAAGCAACCTGGCGTTGCTGGCAAAGTTCCTGTGCCAAACAGTGTGGGTGCCAAGGCGTGCAGCCCCCTCGGCGTGGCAGGGGCTGGGTGGGAATCGCCTGTGCTGCCGTTGGGAATAGATACGGTCTCCATAACAGCGCCTGGCATTGCACTTCTAAAACAAGTTCATGCAAACACTGGGTAATTAACCCTGAACCTCTCCACCAATAAGTCCTAATTAATTGCCTCTGCCAAGCAGGTAAATGATAATCGCCTTGGTTTGCGAGCTAGCTAGTGGCGGTGATCCTGTGCTGTAGAAGCCCACTTTCTGAGTGACCACTGCACGTTGACAGTCAGCTCATCGGCTGCAGAGCCACTTTATTAAATGGCAGTAAATCAAAGGTCAGTGCAAATGGCAAAGCACCGCACCACGCAAGGGTGCACTGCTGCCTTCACGTCCTGCAGGCTGGGAGCTTGCCAGAATTTCTGCGCCGATTACAGAGGAGGCTCAGATCTGCTTAGTTTGCCCTAGACCCGTCTTCTGCCACCAAGACGTAAGCAGAATTTGAAGACTTATGGTAGTTCAAGATTTCTGGCATCTGGCTGCCTAGCTGGGATGCTGCTCTGCTCCCATCCAGCCTGGCTGTGCAGATTGAGCATGCAGAGGTGTGCAGTCATCCTGGTGGGTCCCAGAAGTGCTGGGCCTTCTACGCCATGCAGATACTAAATCTGATTCTCACTGGGAAATTTAGGTTTGCTTTGAACATGTGACATGGTGCCTACACACCAGGATGTCCTAGGCAGAAGTGTGTAATTATGGGTGCTCTGGCAGTGGGAGACAAACAAAAGTGCAGTCCGTGTCCTGCCAGCAGTATGCATACGTAAGTGTGCATGCTGGGGACTGACAGGATACCTGCCAGCCCCTTGACAGCAGGATGCTTGATCTCACCTGGAGGTCAGGCAAGCAATATGCCTGAGTGGGAGGAGAAGGATTATTCCAGTTTTGCAGCATAAACTTTTATTCCCTGGGACATATTACTGATTGCTTCTCTCTTTGTCTCTCTAGTGAGGATGCAGCAGAGACAATAGCAATAGACTCTAACAATCAGCCGAAGTCTCCACTGGAAAAGTTTATGGTCAGACTGTGTACACATCACCAGAAGCAATTCATTCGTGTGCTAAACGACATATACACTGAAGTACAACCAGACTCTGAAGGCCAGCAGTTATCTGAATCTGAGAACATGGAGGCCTCTACTTGTGGCTCTGGTTGTAGCCAGCGAAGCACTGAAAATCAGGATAAGGGTGCTACTTGTACTGAATCAAAGCTCCCTTCTTCCTCGGACCCAGGACAGTCGGGGTCCGATGGCCCCCTGCATGTTACAGGACAAGCCCCGAAGCAGCCAGCAGAGCTGAAGTCTCTGGACAGAGCAGAGAGCTCCAGTCCTGCTTTGAGAAGGGACTTCTCCGAGCTGCCCATCACCAGGCTTCGTTCTGCTAGTCCAAAGGATAGCTCCACCCAAGGATACCTCAGCACGTTGAACTCTTCCTCTTTGAATTTCCATCATGCCGCAAAGAGCCTGGAAGGGCAGCAAGCTGCTGGACACGAGCAAGAAGCCGGTGTCAGAAAGTGTGAGGACAATAAAGAGCAGCTAGCAGGTAAGACTCTCGTGGAAGGTTATATCTCGGTCAAAGTGGCAAATGTGAACGGCAGCGAGGACAGCTTAGACGGCTGTCTGGGGTCCCAAAAGAGCTCTTTCAGAGCTCTGCCGGAAGAGTCCTGGGATCCCGGCTTTGCAGTGACCCCCCCTCGCAGAGCCGACAAAGAGAACACTTTGCAATGCAGCTCGAAAGCATCTTTGCACCAGGACTTAGACGCAAAAGAACAAGATGCGAGACCAAAGCAAGAAAACCACCTGCACGCCATGGCCAAGGGCAAGACAGGCTGCCACCTGCACCCGGCCGACAAGGGCCCACTCGACAAGTCCAAAGAGGGCTGGCTGCCCGCCAGCACCGCGCCAGCCGCCCACCGGACCGCCGGCGGGCACCCCCGCGCCAAGACAGCCTCCCTCAGATCCACTCGGAAGAGCAAGAAGGCTTCGGGGCTGAGGATCAACGACTACGACAACCAGTGCGACGTGGTCTATATCAGCCAGCCCATCACCGAGTGCCATTTCGAGAGCCAGCGGTCAGTGTCGTCCCGCAAGACAGCGAGGAAGAGCACACGGGGGTACTACTTCAATGGGGAGTGCTGCGAGCTCCCGACTGTCCGCACGCTGGTTAAGAGCTCCCGGGCGGAGGAGAGGGGGAGCAGCCCGGCACTGCGAACAGAGACCCTCATAAGTGCTAAGCCGCCCCTGGTGCTCTCGGTGGGGGGGTCTGCGGGGGCAGGACGGGAAGGCGAGAAGAGGGTTTCCCTGAGGCTCCTGGCTAAAGGGGCACCAACCAACCGAGAAACGAAAGAGAGAGCTGAGCCAGGCTCCGTGCAGCCCTGGGATACCAGGGCGCTGCGGTCGAGAGAAGCCGCCGTGTCTGTGCCCTTCTTCTCCCTCTCTGCTCCACCCAGCCCCCAGAAAGAGGACAGCTCGGCCGGCTCACTGCCCCCTGGCTCCCCTCCTGCCGAAGGTGGGGGGACGAGAGCGGGAGGCACCGTCCCCTGGGAGGCTGGCAGCAGTCTGGGCTCCTCTGGGGATGGCAGCAGCGGCGGGCAGGCTGCTGATTTTGCTGCCCTTCCCGTCTCAGAAGCACCCGGCGGGGAGAAAGGTTGCCCAGGCTCTGACATACAAACTGATCCGAACCTCCCCGCCAGCCCAGAGCCAAAGTCCCCCTTGCAGCCCTCCACCGCTGCGGACACAGCACCCCTGGCCCATGATGGTGCCAGGGATCCTGCCCAGCTTTCAGACGCAGGAGACACGGAGCCCTGCGGACTGTGTCCGGCAGAGCCCTCCCCGTGCTCTCCAGGCCAGCATGCTCCTGATGAGCCCCCTGCTACTGTGGACGGGGAGAGCCCCCCAGAGCCCACTGCCACCTTGCAGTGTGTGGATGTGAACAAAAGCATCGATCCTGAACCAGAAGCCGAATTATCAGGCATGGTGGATGACAGCTCCCTTGAGCAAGAGGAGGCTGTGCGGGCCAGCACAGCCCTCCCCGAAATCTCAGAAGGGGAAGCAGTGCCGAATAACAGCCCAGCAGGTGAAAAAGAGCCCATTGAAGGGGAAACGCCACCTGAACCCGATGGCTCAGACACTGCAGGGAAAGACTCTGTCTCTTCCAAAGACAGTCTAGACAAGAAGCGAAAGAAAGGCAGGAGAGTGCTTGTGGCATCGGACCGGTGTCTCCGAAGCCAGCAATCCCAGTCACCCGCTGAGGGCAGTGCTGAGGATGCTGGTGCTTCCAGCTCTGTGCAGCTTCCTTGCCTTCAGATCAAACTTTCCAAGAGTCCTGGCGCTAAGCGGTTCAAGAGAGAAGTGCACTTGGATGGGGCAGCATCCATGCACTTCCCAAACGACTGCTTCCCCAATGCGCTGCTCAAAACCAGCGAGGGGCCAGGCACCGGCCAGGCTCCAGAGAGCATTGCTGAGCGGCGGCAAGGCGAGGAGAACGGTGTCACCACCAGACAAACCTATAAAAGCATCTTAGCGAAAGAGACTGCGGCAGAGGGAGAAAATTCCTCTAAAGGCGACCCCCCTGGTAACGACAGCCAAAGTCAACCGGGTGAGATGCTGGAAATCAGTGTCCAGGCTGATTCTGAAAGGCGAAGTATTCTGCTCCCTCCGGAGAGCAGCATGCCTGCAACTGATGCCGAGCAAGTGGATGTGAAACCAGGCAATGCCAGCGCAAAGGACGAGGAGAGCTCTGGCAGTGCCATGGACACAGGCAAGCTGGAGAGCTACGAGCCAGTGGCCAATTCGTGTCCCAGCAGCAGAGGTGGAAGCAAGCCTCTTCCAGCAAAGGCTGTGAAGCATAAAAAGGTCGCCCTGCAGTTTTATAACTTAAGACATGCGCCCACACCCATAGACACCAGAAAAAAGAGCACACCAGGGAAGGAGTCTATGCAAGTGATCCCCAAATCAAGGGATGAATGCAGTTCAGGGAATGACGACTCCCCAGCATTGGAGGACATAGACACAGCTGACAGCAAACCAAAGTTCATGGAGTGGTGCGCTGAAGAGGAGAACCAGGAACTCATTGCTGAGTTCAACACCCAGTACATGAAAGTTCAGAAGGGCTGGATTCAGCTGGAGAAGGAGGTGCAGCCAACCCCCAAGGTAAAGAACAAAGCTGACAAACTGAAAGAGATTTGGAAAAGCAAGAAAAGGACACGGAAAAGTAGAGGCTCGCTGGAGGTGCAGAAGCTTTCTCCTGTCCAGATGCTGTTTATGAAGGCCTTTAAGCTGTCTGACATCTGCCAGTGGTTTCTGGAGACGACTGAAACCAGGTCTCTAGTGATCGTGAAGAAACTCAACACCCGTCTCCCAGGGGAGATCCCCCCCATCAAAGTCCCCATGCAGAAATATTCTTCTTCTAGCCTCTACCCCAGCTCACTGCAAGCCGAACGGTTGAAAAAACACCTCAAGAAGTTTGCCGCCACTACCCCGGCTCGGAATAACCTGAAGAACCAAAAGCTTTGGGCCAAAATTCGGGAGAATGCTGATAGGGGGGAGGCTGAAGAAGCCACCGCTCCCAGCCAAACGTCACCCACCGACGCCAGCGCCGAGGACCTGAGTGAAGACAAAACCATCCAGCCTGCCCCCAGCTTGCCCACGCAGGCCAGCACCAGGATCCTGCGCAAGTACTCCAACCTGCGGGGCAAGCTGCGAGCCCAGCACCGCGTGGTGAAGGCAGAGAAGAAGAGCGACGGCCTGGGGGACCACCCATCCCTGGAGAGCAAGCAGAGCCGGAAAAGCGTGTGCATCAACCCACTGATGTCTCCAAAGTTGGCCTTGCAGATTAAAGCAGATGCCTTTCCTGCTAAATCTCCATCAGTGGATGGGACGGGGAAGGGGCGGAAGGGGAAGAGCAGGTCCCAGGAGGACCCCTCGCCCAAAGCTGATCTCCAGCTCAGCAGGAAGAAGAGGACGCTAAAGGAGAGTGGGAGCACCCAGGAGCGGTCCGGTTCCTCCACCAAGGACAAGCTGCCTGCCAAGAAGGCCAGTAAAATAAAGCATTCAGAGGTCAGCGCGAAAGGTCCCGCCACCCGAAAGCAGGCTGCCATGGAGAGGAGCAGTAAGCTGGCTAGAAAAATGTCTTTGAAAGAGAAGAGAGCCCCAAAAAGGCAGCTGGAGAAGGTGCGGCTCCCCATGCGGAAGGGCAAGGAGAACACGAGCAGACGGGCCGTGCTGCCCCCTGGGCATGAGGAGCTGGCCAAGTCCCCAAAGCAGAAGCCCCTGGGGGAGTCCTCCACGCGGTCGCAGAAGATGGCCAACAAGAAGCCCAGCAGTGGGAAGACCCTGACGAGGTCCATGAAGAAGATGCAGGAGAGCAGCGGGTCACAGGGCAAGAGGAAGCTGAGGGCAAAAGTGGACTGTTCGCACAGCAAGCGCTCGCGACTGGATCCGAAATAGCGAAGAACCGGTAGCCATGTACAAAACTGATGTATAGTAGTAACCCTTTACCATGCATTAACTAAAGCTGCTTTTATAAGCTGTAGCAAGCCTTTAAAAATCCGCAGTTAAAGGATAATGCCCATGATTTGAGGCATCGGCAGATGTGTCTCGGACAGACAAGAGGTCGGCCTGTCTGGGTCTGCTGTTCAGAAGGAAGTTTCTGCAGTTTGAACGTTCCTTGGGTTTTTTTTTTAAACTTGGAACCAGGCAGTTTTAGTTAAAAGTACAGTGCCTTATTTATCACTTTAAAAATAAAAATAAGAAGCTCATCTGTGTGATTTGGAGGCTTGCGTTTTATACTTGAGGCACAAGCACTTGTACTGTAGCAGAAAGAAACCACCTTTGTGCACATGAAGTAGCTTTCAGCAGCCTTTGGGTGCACGCAAACATTTCCCTTTCCTTCAGAGTCCTCCTTCTGTCTGTCTTCTTAGTGGCATTTAAAGCAAAACCAAAACCATTTCCCATTACTGAGGGAGAGAAAGGCGAATCTGTCCTTTGTCGGTTCATTAGTAGCGGCTGCTGGTGTCCCATACTGTTACCTGCATAAAAGTATTAATTAGCTACTGGTGTGTGTACTGCTGATGGCTGCCTCACTCCCCCATTGCACAGCCCGTGGGGTGGGGAGGTCCCGCTCAGGCAGAGGCAGCGGAGGAGATGCTGCGGGTACCAGGCTGCCACATTCACTGCTGCTGGGCGGGCACGCTGGGCTGTATCCGTCTTTATTTCTTGCTGGCTTCAGGGATGAATCGGTCCTGCCATGCCCTGCTTTTGGACAGACCTCCTTCTCCCATTTTGCTGCGGTTGTGGTGATTTCTGTAGTCTCTGATGGCAAAGCAGTTTCTGCAGTGCTTCACTGAAGGTTGAATCTCTCCCTCTTTACAGGCTCGAGCTCCTTCTGATGTTGGTGCTCTGCAGCAGGGGAGACCTGGCCCTCGCCCTGCGCTCTTGTGCACATCTTGCCTAGCACCCTCCTAAGCTAGGATTTGCAGCTGGAATAGAGTTGAGAGAAGGGACTGACTTAAGTTTGTTTTTTACCGTAATTTGCATTTCATCCTTTTACTAGCAAGGTGTGGTTGGTTTGTCCTTGCCTGTGTCTGGTGCTGTGGAGTCTGAAAGCGGCCAAGCCTCTGCCCTGTCCTGCAGGACACCTTTGCAGGGCTCCTCTGCAAGCCTCTGCAGCACGTTTAAAAGCCAACTGGGGGTCTGCAGTGGCAGAACAGGGTCACGGTGCCTAGCACCTCTGAGAAAAACCTGTTAGAAGTGCACAGAGTGTGTGGCTGTGCTGGATCTGCCGGGCGGGGATGCTCAGTGGCTGAGAAAGGTCTGCTGCAGTCTGCACTTGGGGAAAGGACCCTGCTCAGCCATTGCATCTCCACGGCTTCACTCTTGCGTTGCCGCACAAGGTCTGTTTGCATGAGTCCCGATGCAAGCCTCCTCCCATGCAGAAAGGAGCAATGCCTGAGAGGTCACCGCACAGGCTCTGGGGTCACCTGACCTTTAACAGCCTTGCTGGTCCTTACCCAGCTCCTTGTCCCTGCTGAGAGCAAGGCTCCAGGGCAGGCCACGCGTTCAAGAGACACCTGCCCTAGAGGCAGAGGCTAGAGAGGGCTCGGCTGCAACGAGAATTGCTTTTCATGGTTGGCATTGAACCCCAGATCCCAAAGCCCATGGACTGGAGGTGGAAAGCAGATAATCATCTTTAAATCTTTCATTGTACCTGTTTAATATAGAGGATGAAACAAGGCATTTGAGATTTGCATGCCCTTCGCAGGGCACCTCTGGCTCTCTTGCAGGTATTCCCTTCCCCCAGCACTGACGCACACGAGGCTGCGGCACATTTTTCTCTTACTATGAAATGGCTGATTTAAAAAAAAAAAAATCCTTTACCTTTCCTTTGAATCATGCTAGAATAAGTTAACTCTCTGAACAGCTAGGAAGTGATTAAATCTAGCCTGTCAGTCCCTGTACAGATTAATATGAAGTTATCTATTACTTTAATTTTTACTGCATGCATTAAATATGTCAAACATTCCATCAGAAAAGATGTAAAAGCATTTCAGGAGAGGTGTGAGGCAGGAGGGCACTGATGGCAGTTAAATGACTATCTGTACCTTTCTTACAGGTTGTCTTTCCCTCTTGCTTCTCCATCTGTACTTACGGTCCTCCTCTTCCCTCTGCCCGGGGCAGCCTCTCTGCAGGCACGTGGGCACGGGATTTCCCCTCCTTCCCCTGGGCCGGGCATGCATGTGAGCACCCCTCTTACCTCCAGTCCTCGCGCCGCTCCCCTGCAGCAAACCCCCCTTTCCCCATCCTTTACCATCGCTCCTGAAGCGCCTGTGCTGGGCCGCGCATGCAGAACCATGCTGGGCACCACGTGCCGAGCGCTCCTCGGGGCTTTCCCTCTCTCTTGCTCTCTTTCATTTTTTAGCTGCTAGTACATGCAGGCTGTCCTGCTCTCCATCTTCTGTGCTTCTGGGAGTGGGAACCTCATTAGGATAAAAACCTCGACAAAGCAAGTGGAGGGAGGCTTTCTAGGTGCGGTGCTGCTGCTCCAGCCTCCCGGCTGCCTTCCTGCGCCCTGGGGCTCCACCAGCACCAGTTGGCTCAGCATGGCAAGGGTGGGAGATGGCAGGCAGCACACTGGTGTGGGAGCGCGCTGAGGTTCCCGGCAGTGTCCCTGCCAGGTGTTGACTCCAGAGAGGAATGGCCAGGACCCATCATGGGGAGAAGTCAGAGATTCTAAAAGGAAAACCATATTCCTCCCATCCCTTTGAACTTCCATTCTTGATCTGTAGTTTTCCATTGCATTGCTGTGTTTCGGCTTGGTTTGATGGAGCTTTTCTGTGCCAGATGCAGGTCCCTGTGGGACGAAGCCCTGTCAGCAGATGCTGTAGGAGTCGCAAGGCTCTGGGAGGAAGCGAGGTGGCATTGGCCATGCTGGGCAGTGTGCAGGCAATGTGGCCTGACACTCAAAGCGCCTGCAGCTTGTCCCAGGCTCCCATCACCTTCAGCCAGCAGTGCTATCCCTCCCTGGGGGATGCCCGGGGCATTCAGCAAGCCCTGGCTTTCCCACGTTAGGTCAAGTATGTTCCGTGCAAAGAGTAACACTCATGATATCTGTGCAAAGATCCTACTGACTTTTAATGAGAGCTGGGCTGTGCCTCGTAGGTGTAAATCTGAATTTCTGCTCCCTTTAATGAGGAAAGGTAGAGGGTGTGTTTTGTGTCAGGATGGGGCTGAAAAGAGGGTTCTAGGCTGGGCTGGGCTGTGGATTGTTATTCTTGTCTTCAGAAAATGAATGAAGAGACAGCAAATAATTCTGAGGTTTTTTCAAAGAAAACCATTTTTAAATACAATTGCCCCAGCCTGCTGCCTGGGACCAGCCCAGGCCAGGCGTGCGCTGCACGTCCCTCGTGGGCGCCTGGCTCAGGTGGGCAGATGGCAGAGCAGCACCTTGGGCATCTGCAGGGACAGGGAGCAGTGGGTTTGCAGGATGTGCCGAGCCGGGCTGTCCCAGGGGTTGAGATGGTCTGGGGTCTTGTCAGCAGGGACCCCCCTGGCTCCCTGCTCCACTGTCCTTGGGTCCAGTCCCTAGTGCTGCAGCCTCTGCAGGGCTCTCCCCGGCCAGGCACATAAACCCTGCTCAGAGCTGCTCTGCTCTCTGCCTCCTCCTTTCCTCCCAACAACTCCCCCTTATTTAAAAATTACAATTATGAGGAAAACCAGGGTGATCGTTCTCTACATCGTGCTGTCTTTGTGAGGAGCTGGCAGGAGCGTTTCCTCCCACAGCTGCTGCACTGGGTGGTGAGTGTAACTCCTGCAGGTAGTTTTTACGGAGAGCAGGCTTGTTTGCCAAGGGATGGGGAAGGTGAAGCCATTGCCTGTGGCTGAGTTATTGCAGCAAGCACTTGGAGCATGACCTCTCCAGCCCACCTCGAGTGGTGCTTTAGTACAAGTTCTCCGAATTACAGATTCGTGCAATCCTTTGGTTTACCCCAGGGGAGCATGCCCCAGGGGTGAGGTAGGCCAGGGGTGGGCATCATCTCTAGAAAAGCATTAAGGCTTTCTGCTCTGAGGAAACCCCCAGCTCCTTGCCGGGCTCCTTTCCTTGCTCTCACTGCTCCGGGAGATGCCGTCTTTGACCCCCTCTGCCTCTCCTCTGTGTGTTCTCCACTTGACACTGGTAGTAGCTTCCAGGTCTTGCTCACTACAAGACCTGCTTTTAATGTACTTCGCACTTGCTTTTGTGAGTGCTTTATTTTGTGTCAGGAAGGAGGAATGCTGTAATTTGCTAGAAAATTAAATTTCAATTTAATTTGCTAGCAAGTTAAAGGATCTGCATGTAAGGTGACTGCCTGGCAGGGTAGCTCCATTTTCTTTAACAATGCTCAGGTGTTTGAATTTTTTTCTCCTTTTCTTTTTTTCCCGATCAGTCCTCATGCTGCATTGCTCTCTTCCCAATTTCCTTCCTGATTTTCTCTCTCCGCGCAGCCACATTTCAGCTATAACAGTGCACAGGAGATAAAAAAATAAGTAGAGGTAATACCATATATATAACCTGTTGCTCTTTGTTAATGACTTGGGATATGCACTACTCGTTTCTCTTCGTTCTGCAGCGAGGCAGCAGTGGTGCGCTGCTGAGGCACAGCCCCTGCTTTAGAGCAGCCTGTTTCCAATAAATGCAGCTTCTATGCAATGCAAGGGATGCACAGGGAGCTGCAGACCATCTGAATGAATGGAAGGAAATAAGCAACAGGATTTATCGCCTCATTCCACACAGGCGTTGAGTGTGTTTCCGTTTGCGACAGTGCAGAGCTGCCCACTGGCACTACCACAGTGCCATCCTCAGCTCCGCAGCCTCATTGCGCTCCTCCTCCTCTGGGCCACCCTGCAGCTCCCCGCTCTGCGTCCCCAGCCCCGATTTCAGCACTGGTGCTGTGTCCCACAAAATAGACCTCTCCTCTTTCTGTTACTTTGGCTTTCCTTGCTGGCTGCTTTCTCATCCTAGTCTTGAAACTAGTGTCTAGCCCAGCTCCCCGGTCCATGTAGCAGGAGCAGCGTCTCCTTAGCTCTGCACCTCCACAGATGTCCTTGCTGTCCCTCTGCTGCCAGCCCCCCTCTCTCATTTCTGTGGTTACCTTTTCTTTTCTCACCTTGTCATCCACATCTCCAGGTCTTCACGCTTCACATATAGTCAGGAACCCACCATCTTACCTAACCTCCAGGAAGGGCTGGGTTTGCTGATCTCAGAGTCAAAATTTATCTGTTGGGGGGTTGAGGGCTGCATCAAGAGCAGTTTGAGCCCAGGATGGCTCCTTCTATCTGTAGCTGTTAGGGTATTGTCTAGCAGTGCTAGCCCTGGAATGGGTTTCTCTGCTGACGGGGTGCGTGCAGTGTATCCAAGGTATGCACGTGTTTATATTCATCACTAGTTCATCACTAATGAGGTCCTTTTTTGCTCGTGTTTGCTGCGTGCAGTGGTGTTTCTGTGTTCAACTGCCAACACATCAGTGAGACGCATTTGCAGCAAACCTTCTCCAAAGAGCTGTTTAGCCGGCGCTGACGCTTTCAGCAAAATTTCCACCGTATTGCTGGTCATCCTCCGTGAGCTGTGAGACTGGGATGAACTCGTCCCCGCAGCTCTCCGTGTCCCCATCCCGCCCCGTGCCGGGGGGGAGCCGCATGGCGCTGGACCGAGCAGGCTGGCAGGCTGCCCAAGCCGCTTTTTGCTGGCATGCGGATGAGCAAAGCTGCAGCCCAGCTCGTGTCCCAGCTGCTCGCGTGGCACCTCTGGAAATGCCGGTGTTTCTGAAAGCTCTGCCAGCCTCTAGTAACCTCCTGGGAAATAGAGACGCAATCTCAGAAGGACACAGATATACTGCTGCCCTACTTTAACTGATAGACAGTTTCTCTCTCCAGCTCGTATTCTTTCAGCCTGGCAACTGCATGCCCAGCTGAAGGTGACTGGGAAAGCTGCGGTTCCCAGCCTCCCGTAGGCATGGGCAGTGCCTGGGACAGCAGGGAGGTGCGTGCTGCCGTCCAGCTCGGGCTCTCTCACCTTTCCACCGCTGGCAGTCATGCCAGGGGAAGAGGGCTGAGCCCCAGCTAAGGCATCCTCGGGTCCGGATCCTCGGGCTGTACGCCCTGGAGGGCCCGGGAGCGAGGCGGGGGTAGGCTCCCCCCTGCCAGGGAACGCCACTGCAGCTTTTCTTGTAGCAGTAGATTTTTTGAGCAAACCACGAGGCTACGATGTCCCTGCATCGCGTGCGTCCCCCCTCCATGTGTCGTAGCGTCCGTTCGGCCCATCCTTTAGCTTGGTGGTTGTGAAATGAATCCATCTGTTCTAAGATGTTCTCAGGAGTTCTTGTTTGTATTAAGCTCACCCCCTAGGCTTAGCAGAAATCACGGTCCCCATCCTTCCTCCTTCCCTCCCCATGGACAAGCCCTCTCTTTCACGAGCACTTCCACCCCCTCCCCGAAGGGCGGCGGGGGGGCAGCTGGCGGTTTCGATTCAGGGCACGTTGGCAGCTTGGGGGCAGCCGGAGGAGCTGGGATGCAGCTGGCCGGCGTTCGCCGCGTGGGTCCGGAGGCCGGGAGGTCCCTCGGGCTGCGTTGCTAGCCAATGTTTTCTAAGTCTGTTTGTAAGAGTACCTAATTTTAAAATGAAATGTGAATATATATTATGTGTAGGTGCCATGTAAGATAGTGTTGTGCTAGGCGGCAGGATGCTAACCTCCTTTTTAAGCTTTTTTGGGGCAGGAAAAAGCATTTTTCTCTCACTTCATGCTCACAGATCTAATATTGTAAATAGTTTTTTTAATATTTATTTCATGGGCTTTCCACAGGTTCTTGTTCTGACTGGTGTGTCGGTTGGTGGGGCTGTATCGCCCAGCGTGCCGCAACCAAAGGGCTGGCTATTGCGTGGGGGGGACGGGATGGGGTGGGGTGGGTGGTGGTGGTGGTTGGTTTGGTTTTTGTATGTCAAATCAAAGTTGAAGCATTAACTCTTTCTCTTCATCTCATTTTGATGATGTCAGACCTGATCGATGGCCACGGTCCCCAGGGGGGCGGTGAGCTCCCGTGGCCAGCCGCCATGGCCGTTCCCCGGGGTGGGGGGCACTGCAAGCAATAAGATTTGTAGTAATAATGTCTGCTTTGATGGCAGGGGCTCTCGGCGCTCAGGGCCGGGTGGGAATGACCCTGCTCCCGGCGGGGGCTCGGTCCAGCGCAGGATGGGGGGTCTCTTGGCCTGGGGATGCCCAAGGAGGCGACCCCAGGGATGTGGGACGTGGAGGCTGCCGTCACCGCCGGGGAACCCCCCACAAAACGGCTGGGGTAGGGTAGGTAGTTACAGATAGCAAACTCCTGCTAGCAAATTACTGCAGTGAGCAGCTGCCTTCTGGGCTCCTGCGCTTCCTGCAGGTATGGGTGACTCAAGGGAGCGCACCGCTGTCGCCACTACAATCCCAGTACCGGCTCCAGAAGGTCGTTTGCTTATTTGCTTGCTGTTCTGCAATTTTTATTCTCCTTCTAGGGGGTTTGAGGTCATTTGGTTGTTTTTTCCTAAGTGGGTTTGGATTTTTCTTCTTTTTTTTTTTTTTTAACCCCTTTTTGCCTGTAAGAGTTTGCTGGCTGCGCCCCCCCCCCCGCCCCCAGCCTGGCTCTCTGTGTGGCAGCGTCGCCAGGTTCATTGCTGCTTTTATGGTGATGGGTCCTTGACTTTGGAGGGTGGATCGGGGAGTGCTGCCGGGTCCCGTCCCTGCAGGACCCCTCACCAGCCCCAGGCTTCCTTCACCTTTGGAACAGGTGTGTAAAAAAAGAAAAAAGAAAGTAAAGGGAAAAAAGGCAACATCAACCCAGTAATTATTTTCTTAAGATACTCAATGTTTAAATATTATCTCCACCCTGATGGCAAATGTTTTTCCTTCATCTGTGTCTGCTTCCGTGGGAGAGTTTTGTTTCTCTGTTTGTTTCTATATGAATTTTAGACACTGAGCTGAAAAGTCCTCCTGTCCGGTACTGTATGTTTGAGCCTAAGCAATGTGAACTGTACAGACCAGCAGTGGGAAATGGGAGCCGGTGACTGCACCTGGGAGAGCCGTGGCTTGGGATGGCATTCCCGGTTGCTCTGGGAGCGGGAAGTACTGCGTCACGAGTTGGGAAAATGAACTGTCTGCTGTGAATTCTCGGTTGGAAATGTGGAGAGGGTTTCCATTAGATAATGTTTACATACCTCACCTGACGAACCTTTGAAAGTGTATATAAAAGAAAAGAAAATAAAATTATATTAAGTTGCTTTAAATCAATATGTATAGCTATAAGAGCTGGGTCATTTGAACTTTGACTATGTATTGACTCTCTAAATGTTGACATTTTGTGAACTCTGTGCTCCTGTCTTTTATTTCATCCTAGCCTATGGAAGAAGTTGTGTTCTTGTTCCAGGTAAAAGGTCCCTGACTCAGATCTGAACTCCTCAAGGATTCCCACCACCTTGTTTTCTTTTCTTCCTCCATTGTTGATATTCACCCTATGAGCTTTCTAAAGGTCCGTATTTTATTGCAGCTTATTAAACGTTTCTTTGATATCAACGTTTGTTTTGTGTGATAACTGGGGAAGGGCGAAGGTGAGTGAGTGCATGAGGTGGGGCAGCAGGCTGGCACCCTCCGGATGGGCCCCCCCCCTGGAGGGGGGATGTAAATGCCTGGGTGGGATTTGATTGCTCCCACACCGGTGCCTGAGCTGGTGGTGCTGCTTTCTGCGGCAGATTTGCGTTTGTGGCACGAACAGTGCAACTCCTCGGTGCTCCCGGGGACTGCTGCCCAGGCCCCCTCTCCCCTTCCCCAAAGTAACAGATGCCCGGTTTCCCCCGCAGCTACTCCATCCCCACAGCAGGCACCGGGCCCTTCGGCTTCTCGTGCTTCCCCACGCACGACCCAGGCAGCAATGGCTCCTTTTGCAAGGCGTTGAACGGATAACCCCCGCTCTCCCCAGCAATGAGCCCTCAGCCTGGGGCTGCGTGTCCCTGCACCCTGTGGGTGATGCTCTGGCCACAAGAGGTGGCCAGGGCTGCTCCAGGAGTAGCAAATCATCACGCATGGCAGGACCAACTCTCCCCAGCCTGTGCCACCTCCTCGTATGCCCAGCAGCTCCCAAGGACCAGCTGCCCCCTTCTCCCCTCCAGGAAAGAAGAGGCCTCTGAATGAATAAATGTCATGTTCACATGGAAGACAACATAGACAATACCAAACATCTCCTAAAACAATACAGCCTCTGCCAGCGGAAGGATGCTCAGCGCCTCCCTCGCCAGCCTAGTACAAACCAGCATCTTCAACAGTGACACACAAACCCCACGGGCCAAACAAAGCCACTGTCATTTTCCTGCCCAGTAGCATCTGTAAACAAAAAGAAAACATCATTTGTTGACCCCGAACATATAAAAATACTATAACAAAATGAAATACAAATATATATTAGAATCTGTAAGTATTCTGTATAAAGAGATACTTTAGCGGTTAGCTTACAGCAAGAACAGAAACACAACACAACCAAGCCCTGGCCGGGCCACGGGCAAAATGAGACGCATCCCGGCTCCTTTATGGGGCAGAGGGGGCTCCCGTGGAGAGGGCGTTTGTGGCAGAAACACGTCCCTGTGGTGGTGGGAACGTCCTGGATGCCAGTGGTGAGCAGGGATGGTGACGGCACCCACGGAGCTGGCTGCACCTGGCAGAGATGCCTGGAGCCCAGCTGCAGCCAATGGCGCAGACCTGAAGCCGATGTGCTGGAGTGGTGCAATGGAGGGACCCAGCGCTGCAGCCCTGGGATGAGTTTGTTCACTCAGGTAATGTGGTGACGCACTGTCCAGCCACGTGCGGTGTCTCAGGTCAGGCCCCCACCATCCTTGGCCCCCATGGGCGTAGAAGTGGTGCTGCTGCGGAGATCAGGTGTGTGCAGTACCCCGGCACGGGCTCCCTGTGCTGCACCGGCAGCGGCACTGCCCCTGTTCCCATGCCAGCCCAGCGTGTCCCCTGGCACTGCGGGCTTTGGAGTGGTGCTGCCTGGGCACTGGCACCCAAGTCCAGGAGCTGGTGGGACCTGCCTTGGCAGCGGTGTCAGCTCCAGGCTTGCAGGCTTGGGCATCTTCAGCCTCTTCAACTGGCCCCAGCACCCACAAGGCTGAAGCCCCGGTGATGGGCATGGCAACCCCGCACCCCGGCCGTCCCAGCAGCCTCCTACCCCGGCTGGCTGGGCCAGCGGGACAGGGGGCACCCCTCTCCAGCTGCAGAGCCCCTCCTCAGGGCTGAGCCTGGAGGAAAAGGGTTCCCGTGCTGCCCCACAAGGCTCCCACCTCTGCGCAGAGCCACCTGGCTGGGCCAGGGGTGTTTGGGGGCTGCTCTGCGTTAACGGCACAGTGCTGGCCCCTGCGGCACGGGGCAGGGCTGGCGCTGCGATCCCCACGGACATCTGCACCCCACTGCCCGTGACCTGCTCCGCGTGCCTGGGACCACCCTGGTCCTGCTCCACCCAGCATGGCCCCGATGCCACCGCAATGGGCTGGAGCTGTGCCCCATCTCTGGGCACCGTGGGGTGCACCCCAGGGCCTGGCCGGCAAGCACAGCCCGGGGGTGCCACCAGCGGGTCAGGCTGCGGCCGTGGAGCTGGTGACATTATTTGGGGCGCTCTGGGCCCCAGCACCCCAGCCACAGCACCAGGGAGCTGCTCGCTGCAGCTGCCATGGGAGTGATGGCAGGTCCTCAGCAGGGAGGCCAGGGCTGGTGGAGGAGAGGACAGGGAGCTGGGCTCCGGGCTTGCCGGGACCACGGGATGCCGGCTGCACCACCCAGCCCTCTGCCAGCCCCAGCTTGCCATGGCCCAGGAGGTTCTGCCACATCAGGCCCCTCTGCTCCAGCCCCAGGTGATGGAAAAGCCCCTGGCTCACCCAGTTGGATGGAAGGGACAGGGCTGCCGGGGAGGGGACACACGGGGGGAAACAGGCGCTGCCCTCGGTGGCTGCGGGGCTGCGCCAGGGGAAGGCAGGGTGCCGCAGGGAGTGGACAGGGAGCAGCTGGGCAGAGCGCCTGCCCCATATCCACACATCTGTGTAGCTGCAGTTCTTAAAAAATTCTCTATCTACACATTTGCTTTGTTTGTGGGGTTTTTTTTTTTTTCTTTTCTTTTTTTTTTTTTCCCCCCCAACCCTCTAGCTGCAACAGCTCTACCCTCCGCCGGGCTCCTCCAATGCAGCTGCGGTTCAGGAGCTCCCGGATGGCGGTGCCACAGCCGCAGAGCAAAGCGAGGTCCTTGGCTCTGGGGGGTGCTCCCCGCTGGCTCCCCGGCTCTCCGGGGCCGGTGGCCGCTCACAGGCACTGGCTGCAGCCGCACTTGCTGGGCTTCTCCACCTCTTCCACGAAGGTCGCACCGTTGCTGCACTCGAAGGCGTATTTCCTGCGCCGGAGCCGCAGCCCGGTGCAGCAGCCTGTGCCGGGGCCGCTGCAGGCCCCCCGGCACTCCACCCAGGCCACTGGCCGCGTCGTCTGGCAGATGGCGTAGCCCCGCTGCACCTGGTGGTAGTCCCGCACCGGCTCCCCGCGGCACTCCAGCTCTGCAGGACAGCGATGCTCAGTCCGAAGTCCCGGCATGGGGCTGCCCCCCCAGGCATCCACCTCCCCGGCGCCTACCTTGGTCACAGAGGGCTCCGGTGTAGCCGCTGTGGCACTCACAGGTGGGCTGGCCGCCTGGGGTGAGGCGGCAGTGGCCATGGATGCAGGGCCAGCGGTGGCAGGGGTCTGGCGGCTCGGCAGGCTGGTTGCAGAGGGCACCCTGGTAGCCCTCACGGCACTGGCAGCTGTAGGAGAGGGCGTCGAGGGGCAGGCACAGCCCGTGCACGCACCTGCGGGCACCCGGCGCCGTCAGGCACCTGCCAGCATGGTACAGCATGGCAACAGCACACACGGCCCACCGGCACGGAACATGGCATGGCTCAGCACCGGCATGGCACCAGCACCAGCACAGTATTGCACGGGGAACGACATGGCACTGCCACGGCACGGCAGTGGTACGGCACAGCCATTGTGGCACGGCACGGCCGCAAGCGCTGGTGTGGCTCTGGCACGGCACCAGCGGCACAGTACAGCCCCGACACGACTCAGCGCAGTAGCGCGGCACGGCACCGCCACGGCACGGCACCAGCGGCATGAAGTGGGGCAGCCAAAGACCCAATGGGGCAGGTGGGTCACTGTGGGGCAGCCAGTGGGTCAGGACCATCACCATGGGGCAGCCAATGGGGCAGATGGGTCACTGTGGGGCAGGCAATGGGGCAGGAGCACTCACTTGTGGCCCTGGCAGGGGCCGCCATGGGGCTGGTCGCAGTGGGGCCCGTCCCAGCCGGGCTCGCAGTGGCAGACAGGGCCCTGGGCGCCGGCGGGCTGGCAGATGCCGTGCAGGCAGTAGAGCTTGCGGCAGGGCTCGCAGCCCGGCACCACCCCGGGCGTCATCCGCGTCTTGGTGAAGTCCTGCAGCTCGTTGTTGATGTAGAGGTTGCGGATGCACCCGTGGAAGCTGGTGCCATTGAGGAGCTGCCAGAGGCGGAAGGCGGCCGAGTTGACGTCCACGGGCATCCCTGAGGAGAACAGGGCTGTCAGCATGCCTGGCTGCCCTCCGCCATCCCCCCCCGACCCTGTCCTACCTCCCACGTAGAGGGGGGCCTCGCTGTTCAGCGTGTAGTGCTTGCCCGAGTTGTCCATGGTCATGGGGCTGCCGCCGTCGATGGAGAGGTTCACCATCTGGTCGAAGGTCACCAGCTCCACGGTGTGGAACTGCCCGTCATTGATGGTCTCGGTGCTGGCGGGGAAGGCTGGGTCACCGGGGACCCCCCCACACCCGTGCAATGGGGGTGGCGGTCCCCAGCGAGCGGGGAAGGGGTGGCAGGTACCTGTAGATGGCTGAGCTGGGGTGGGTGCCGGGGTCGTAGCTGACCCTGACGTGGCCCTGGTACAGCTCCACTGCCATGTGGTCGCTGTCGCCATTGTACAGCAGGATGCCATTGCCTTCAGCTGTGGAGACCTGGCAGGGGGAGAGGTGGGAGCCCACATCCGGGGGGCAGCACCCCCAATGCCACTCCCCCAATGCCCCCCCCATGTCTCCCCAGACCTCACCTGCAGGGTGATGTTGGCCCGGGGCCAGTCCTGCAGGTCGGTGAACTGCAGGTATGTGTCACGGTCCACAAAGTTGACACTCAGCAGCTTCTCACACTTGGGGCCACCGAAGCCGGGCAGGCACTGGCAGAGGGCGCGGGTGCCCCGCTCCACACATGGGGCCCCGTTCTGGCATTCGGCTCGCTCACAGAGGCCGGGCTGGCCGGTGGCACGGGGTGGCATCTCGCAGAGCTGGCCGCTGCAGGGCCAAGGGTGCTGCTGGGCACGGGGCTGGGAAAATACCCTCCCACTTGCCCATTGCCCCATGGGCCTCTGACAGCACCCCCCAGTTTTGGGGTCCCTGGGGAGGCTCTCCAACCAGCGGCGTCAGAGGGATGCCTGGATGCTGAGTCCCATCCTGGGGTCTCTCCCCAGGAACACTGGTTCCCCTCAGCCTCCATCCCCAGGGACCCACACCCCCAGGCCCACTCCTTCCTCTTGCACTGGGATGGATGGATGGATGGATGGATGGACAGATGGATGGATGAAGGTGGTAGCCAGGACCAGTCCCTCCTGCACAGTGACATGTAACCATCCCCATTATCCCCTGGTGTCCCCCCATCTCCCCAGCGGTACCTGTAGCCCTCGGTGCAGAGGCAGGAGTAGCCGTTCACCTCATCCAGGCAGCGGGCGTTGTTCTGGCACCGGTGGTCCTGGCAGTCATCGAAGTCCTCGCTGCAGTTGCTCCCCACGTAGCCGGGCGCGCACTCGCACCTGAGGCAGGCAGGGGGCTCACAGCCGCCCCTTCCCCTCCTGCCTGCTCCTGCCAGCATCCCCCTCCCTGTGACCCCTTGCCAGCCTGCGAGCTGCAGCCCCCCAAAAGCAAACCTCCCCTGCCAGGCAGATGGGAAAAAGTCATCTGGGGAGGGGGAGGCTCACCTGGGCCCCTGGCTGGTGGAGACGCAGGTGGAGCCGTGCTGGCATGGGTTGAGCTCGGCCGAGCAGAAATCCGGTGGCTGCTCACAGAAATCCCCTGCAGGGCAGAAGAGGGGGTGCCAGGGGGTGTCCAGCAGCTCCAGAACCACAGGGGCAGCCCTGGACCCCGCAAGGCAGGGGGACCCCACGAGGGGCTCAGCTCAAGGCAGGGAGCTGCCGAGCCCGCAGCTCGAACAGCCACGGGCGCAGGGCTCTGCTCTGCCGGAGGCATCTCTCGCCCCAGCCAGGTAGCGAGGGCATCCCAGGGTACGAGGGCTCAGCTGGGCATACCAAAACTCGAGGTGGCTGGGCCCAGAGGAGCCCAGAGGCCACGGTGATGGGCACTAGGACAGCAGGCAGAGAAGCTATTAGCCCTCATCACTGGGAAGGGAGAAGCACTGGGCACATCCCCCTGCCAGGCCCGTGAGGTTTGGGGCCGGCCAGCCCTCATGTCGGGTACCTGTGTAGCGGGCAGGGCACAGGCAGGTGTAGTTGGTGGCACCAGGCACGCAGGAGCCCCCGTTCTCGCAGCTGTGCTCCTTGCAGGGGTCGCTGGCGGTGCGGCAGCTCGGGCCCTCGAAGCCCACTGGACACAGACACCTGCCATGGGGCATGGGGCAGCGTCAGGGGGTGGGAAACTGAGCGTTTTGGGGTGGTTCCCCCAAAATGCCAGCACAGGATCTTGGCCATGGAGCACGTGTCCACACCGAGAGGCTCCGGCGGGGCAGGGTTCGGTGCCCCTGCCGAACACCGGGCGCAGGGGAGGGCGGCAGCGCGCAGCCCCCCGCGGAGCCCACGGCGAGGATGCCGAGTTGCCACGACAACGGGCTGAGAGGCCACTCGGCACGGGGGGCCGGGCGGCGGCGCAGCCCACCTCCTCGCCCCCGGCCTGCCGTCTATTTTTAGTTGCTAATTGCACCCCAGTTCCTGGAATGGCTTGAAGCGTTCGGGGTAGTGAGGGTGGCGCGGGGGCACAGCAGCTCTGCAGGGAGCAGCAGCGACCCCAGGGCTGCATCCTGCCCCATCCCACAGTCAGCCCTGCTGCAGCAGCCAGATCCCAGCCCCAAATCCCGCTGCCCTTTGCCTCCCCATACCTCCCGTGGTGGCAGGACCCCCTCTTCCCCCCACACTCTCAGCCCAGGAGCCTGCAGGGCTGGGCGGCATGGGGAAGCAGAGCCAGTGCTCAGCCTTGCTGGCGCTGTGCTGACAGGAGGTGCACGCGGGGCTGCAGAGAGCAGGCAGCATGGGCTGGAGCTGCCGGGTGAATGCAATATCCCAGCTATATGCCCAAGAGAGGACGCAGGAGGGGAAGGAAGCATCAGACTTTATCCCTGTGGGATGCCAGGACTCCACGCCGCTGCCCAAACACCCGTCTTTTGTGGGTCCTTGTCTAGCACTCACCTGAACCCAGCTCCTTCCCCCTCCTGAGGCTGGCAGGTCCCCCCGTTGGCACAGGGGTTGGAGGAGCAGCCGCTGAGTGCCACCTCGCAGTCCCTGCCCTGGGAAAGGAGGGAGAGGTGGGAGCGAGGAGGGTGCCACAGCACCGTGCCCAGCTCTCCCTGCCCCACCCCACTCGGCAGAGCACTGCGGTGTGCAGAGAAGGGGGACGGTCCTGCAGCAGCGAGCCCCGGGGGCACAGCAGAGCCCCCACGCTGCCCCCTTCCCCTCTGCAGGGACACGTCGTCCTGCACTGGGGACCCCCGGGACCAGGGTACCTTGTAGCTGCTGGGACAGGCGCAGCGGTAGAAGCCGAGGGGGTCGTTGTGGCAGGTGCCCTGGTTCTGGCAGGGGCTGGAGAGGCAGGGGTTGCACTTTGCCTGGACACTCAGGGCGGGCGGGCCTGCAGGACAGGAGGTGCGGAGATGACTGTCAGTGTGGGGAGTGATGGGGAGGCATCCGTTTGTGGGCACCCACGTCGGGGGCAGAGCCCCAGCTGCGTCTGGGAGCAGAGCCTGCCCCACCAAGGGGCCGTGCACCAGGCAATGGGACAGCCACGAGCGTGCTCGGTCACCAGGGACGAGCCACCAGTCAGTTAAGGGGACAGAAGCATCCCAGTCCCCCTCCTTCACCAGGCAACTCAACAGATGAAATGCTGGAGTCTCCCAGACTCACAGAGCATCGCTCTGCCGGGCACGGGGCAGGAGGCAGCCCGTCTCCCCATGATGCCTGCGGAGGGCATGGATGGACAGACAGATAGCACGGGCACCTCTCACCTTGGCACTCGAACTTCTTGGCAGGGGTGGTGAGCAGCAGCTTGCCTTCCATGTCAGGGGGCCCAGCGCAGCGGGCGATGCCCGGCTCCTTGTACCCTGTCTTGACCCAGCTGGAGAGCCAGCGCAGGTTGCAGCTGCAGTACAGGGGGTTGGCCCCAATGGCTCTGCAGAGGAAGGAAAGGCAAAACTGCACCCACTGCCCTCAGCAGGGAACTGGGCTCAGAGCCCTTGGGATGGGACTGGAGCTGGTCACTTGGCTGGGCTGCCACGTGATGGGGGGACCTGGTGCTCCTCCATTTCCAGACCAACCAGAGATACTGCCCGCAGTGGGAGGACTGGGGCGCACACTCAGACCCACAGTGCTGCCCAGTTAGATGACCCTCCTGCCAGCCCCACAGCCCACGCAGTGCCCCGTGGGTCTGTGCTGGGGCTCCCCTCTGGCTGCCCCCACAGAAACCCTCTGGGTTCGCCCTCCAGCACTCGGACAAACCTGCCTGGGCCCAGTGCAAACCGGGCAAAGCACCTTGAAGCTGTGCAGAAACAACAGGACCATTGCATGGGAGCTGCGGGGCCAGCCTGGCCTCTGCCGCACCAGCCTGCAGGGCAGGGATGCAGGAGTGGGCTGCTGGGGACAAGCAGTGGGTCACAGCCGGAGCTTGTGGGGACAGCATCGGGGGAGAGCATGGAATTGCTCTGAGAGAGGAGGAAGAGGAGGGAGGGTTGCTCTGCTCCACAGCAGAGCAGGGCAGGGAGCAGCGGATGACGTGGGAGGCTGAGGGGCTGGATGCCTCTTTGCATCCTCCTTCTCTGCAAAGGTCAGCGGTGGTGGAGGGCTGGTGCGACTGACACCTCTGATGAAGGAAGGAGACGGCAGCCCAGAAGGCAGGCAGTCGGGACAGCAGATCCGCTGGGGCTGACAAACCTGGTCCTACAGCACCGACAGCGCCGGCTGGTGACACAGCTCAGCCCTGCGGGAACTGTCAGCACCGGCTGGCAGCAGCAAAGGCAGCACTGCACTTCAGCAAGGGAAATCGGTGAAGAGCCAGGGAAGACCAGACCAAGCAGTGCTGCTCCCGAAAAACACAGGGAGGGCAAGACTGGAAATCAAGATGCTCTCCACAGGCTGGAGGAACAGCCTGAGATCCGCAGCATGCCAGGAGCAGGACCGGCCACCAGCAGGCAGGTGGGAACGGCTTAGCAGGGACAGGGAAGGGACTGAAAAGTCACCGTGAGCAAAGCTGAACCCCTGCCCTGGGCAGTGCTCCTGGGGTACAGGCTCCCTCAAAGAGGGGCTGAAACACCGCCACGGGCAGGAGGATGCTTGATGACAGATTTGGGAGGCTGCTGCAGGGAAGCACCCTAGCAGGAGGCTAACGACAAGCTGGCATGGGTCAGAGCAGCCCCTGCCAACCCACGGCCATGCCAGCACCTTGTATGGCTTGACCTGCGTGTTAGGAGACCCCAGGGACCTGGCGGGGTGGGGGAGACCCCACACCACCTCCAGCAAGGACCATAGGGCCATCCCAGAAGCACTGGGAGGCTCAACTGCACGCCCAGACCTGGGGGCTGAGCACGGGGAGGGCAGGCACGGCACGGCACTGCCCCACAAACGCTGTCCTAAGTACCAGCCCAGAGAAGAGGAGAGGAGGCAGCTCAGCCCCCAAAGAAGCTGGGCTCACCCCCATGGTTTTTAAAGGTCTCCTGAGCCTACGTCCAGCCCTGCACCCTGCGGAGCGGGAGATACTCACAGGTGGGACAGGGAGGTGACATCTGCGAAGATGCCCTCGGGGAGGCTGGAGATGTCATTGCCGTGGAGAGACCTGCAGAGAACAGAGAGTCCTGCAATCCCCGCGGCTTCAGGGTGGGCAGCAAGGACTGTGACTAGCTGGGCTGCCCCCACCCCACGGGTGCAGGCGTGGGTGGCAGAGCCAGACCCCACCACACTGTCACTGTTGCAGATGCACCATCTGCTCCGAGAGGCTGATGCATCTCCCCTTGCTCTTCCTGCAGCCTGTACCCTGCCCTCCTGCCTACACCCGCCTCCAAGCGGGCACAGGGGACACGGGAACACAGCCAGCAGCAGAGAAGGGGCCAAGCGGGGCTGTGAGCAGGGCTACGGGCAGGTACTTACAGTAGCCGGAGGGAGCGGAGGCCCTCGAAGGCCAGCGGAGGGATGCACTGCAGGGAGTTGTAGCTGAGGATCCTGTGGAAGGGAAGAAGGTAACAGCGCCGTGGGCATCTCCGCATGCTCCCCCCAGCCACCCCCTGCCACCCCACGTCAGCTCCATCTCAAACCACAGCTTCACCCAGGCGGAGGGGGGAGACCCTGGTGTCCCCAGCAATCCCCGTCTTCGGGGTCCCCTAGGAACACCAGCGCAGAGACCGCACTTACAGGGTGGTGAGCTGGCTCATGTTGGTGAAGGAGGAGTTGCTCAGGGAGCTGATCTTGTTGTTGCTCAGATCACTGGAAAACAGAAACCTCAGGGGTTGGGGCCAGCTGGGCCCTGCCCCCCCTCGCTGCTCCCCCACCTGCTCAGCTGCAATGGGGTGTGAACAGCAGCATGGCACAGCCTGCAAGGGAGCAGCAGGGCTGTCACACAGGGTGCTGGCAGCAATGCCACTGTCATCCCTCTGCCCGGTGCCCAGCCCCAGCAGAGGCTGTGAGCACCCAGGGGCTGAGCAACACTGCCAGCCAGCTGTGTCCTGGTGCAGAGGGGGGACACAGAGGGCTGTCAGGGGTCCCTGCACACCGCCAGGCCCCTGCTTGGGATCACGCACCATGGGGACAGCCCCTGTCCTCGCCCACAGGTCCCAGCAGTGGGACTGGCTGCCTGGGCTCCTGCTCCTGGCTACTTACACAAGCTGCAGGTACTTAAAGGTGGAGAGCTGTCCCGGGACCTGAGTGAACTGGTTTCCATCCAGGTAGCTGCAAGGGAGAACAAAAGCACCTCGGAGTGGTGAAGAAGCAGGAGGTCCCTCTCTTCACCCTCCCATTTCTCCTGCACAGACACTCCTATGGACTTAGGGCTGTGAGGAGTCTCTCCAACATCACCTCCCTCCCAGCACCCAGGGCCCATGGGGTTCTCGGGGGACCCCTGCGCTGGCAGGGGAGCCGTCGTGTGAGTGCATTAGCACGCCTGGGAACTCTGCGTGCGGGTCCCGGGGGCAGTCTCCCAGCAGCCTGCGTGTGTGAGCGCAGCCAGCCATGTGCCGCGTTTACACATCCGATGCGAGTGTGGGCGGCTGTCACTGTTCCCAAGGCATGTGTGAGAGAGAGCGGAGGACGTGGAGAGAGAAGGGCTGTGCGAGACAGCGCAGGGGTGTGAGGGGGTGGTATGCATATGTGTGTGCACAACCAGTGCCTACACCCCCTACACACAGGACTTGCTGCATCCCAGACGGGTGCAGAACCCAGGCGCAATGAGCATCACGATACCTGCACGTCTGGACCTGGCACAGCTGGCTGGGTATCTCTCTGACACCCACGCTGATGGGTGGCTGACCCCAGGCAAATCACATCCCTGTGTGCTCGGAACCGGTGTTGCCAAGAGCATCCCCGCAGCCACCGGGAGAGGTGATGGCAGAGAGGGGCCAGGGAGCTGGCAGAGGCAGGGTGGCCCCACCCCTGTCGCTGATGGGCAGGCTGCTGGGGACCACAGAGCCCTGGGCTTCATGGCTGCGTGGGGACCACAGCTGCAGGGGGTGGCTGTCCCACGCTGCCCCCTCCCATGGACCCAGCTGCTGTGACAACACCTCTTGCACATCACCTTTGGTAGCCCTGAGTCGGCAGAGAGGCTCTCGCTGAGCCCCCCACTGGGGTCGGGGCTGGACAGGGTTCCTTGGCTGGATGGGGGTCCTGCTCCCACTACCGGGCCAGGATGGGGGTGTGGGAAGGAGCATCTCTGCCCCGACACCTGCAACCCCACAGCGGAGACCCCCCCACCCAGAGCCACAAAGTTGCTGGAGGTTGAGGGGAAAGCCTGGGCACTTGCCCGCCACTCACAGCTCCGTGACGTTCTTGGGGATCCCCTTGGGCAGGGCCTTGAGGTGCTTGTTGCTGCAGCGGACGACAGTGTCAAGGCAGGTGCACTCCTGCGGGCACTGGGGCCGGGGGATGCAGCTGGTCTCCTCCTGACCTGCACCAAGCACAGAGAGCCAAAAAGTCACCGGGACCCAGCCTTCAGGCACCGTGTGAGGCTGGACTCGATGCCTTGTGCCCACCTAGGACTGCTCCCCTCCCATGCCAACCATCTCCCCTTGCCCCCAAAGCAGGGTGCTGCAGGCAACGCGCTTGCGGGGAATAGCCCCAGCCTGGCTGAGAGTCAGCGGTGCAGGAATTGCTCCTGCGCCCAGAAACCGCCTGCCCCACCAGGATGAATGCAACCAGCCAGCTCAAGGCTGCTCTGATTTTCACCATTTTCAAGCAAAAATGCAGTCCCAGGAACGGCAGAGAGAATGGCACAGAGGAAGGGGCTCAGCCCTGCAAATCCTCCTGAAATAACCTTCACCCATCTCCCAGACAGAGGCTAGAGGGAGAGGTGCCTGCGCCGAGCAGCCGGAGGGGCTGGCATTGCTCCCCCTTCCCCACTGCGGCGCCAGGCTCCTGCGGGAGATGTGTCCCCGGGACGACCGTATGTTATCTCGCACCACTAGGAAAGGCGCAGGATGCAACCCTTCAGTCTTTGACGTGGTGGAGGAGGAAAAGCAGAAGAAATGATGATTTGTTTGTAAATATTTTCCAGAGGGCTCAAAAAGCTGTTCTAAATTAAAAAAATAAATAAATAAAGGTTTTTCTCTCAACATGCTCACTCTCCGCTTGCTCCGTCTGCCCGGCTCCGGCATGCGTGCAGGGCTGGGAGGGGAAGGAGGGAAGGAGCAGGATTAATCCCGGTGGGCTTTGCCTACACATCTGCTCCTGCCAGCACCCAGGGCACAGCGTTTGCCAGCACGGACCCGCCTACGTACACAGGCCACGTGGTTCAGTGGGTGCAAACTCCTCTCCCGGCTTCAGAGCAGCCCGTGGGTATTTGAGTGCAGCCCTAAGGGCTGGGTACCAGGAAGGGAAATGCATGCATCATTAGGGGAGGCTGTTAACGGGCTGAGGGACCCCTCGAGCTACCAGCTTGCTGGGGGGGCACTGCCAGACATCCCGGGAGCAGGGACGGTGCTAGGACAGGGAGTGTGGTGCCGGCCCCGGAGGAGCAGCCTGGTTCCCCCTCGCCCCCAGCGCCGCAGGGCCCGTGAGTTACCTTCCTCACACCTGAAGTCGGGGAAAGCCACGTCCTGGAGTGGGATCTGCCGGAGGAAGTCGGGGTTTTGGCACCGCGGGTTCCCCGTCACGATCTTCCTCTTGCGCAGCCAGTCCCCCAGCCAGGCCAGCTGGCAGTTGCAGTTGAAGGGGTTGGCAAGCAGGTTCCTGCACACGGGAGGGCATCACCTGAGCAGCCGCTGGGCAAGGGGACCCGCTGCAGCCCCCCGCCGCGATGGGGACAGCCTGGGAGCATCCCCCTTGGGGCTCGAGACATACAGCGTGGAGAGGGACTGCAGCGTGTCGAAGGCGCCCGGCGCGATGGTGCTGATCTGGTTGTCGTACAGGGAGAGCAGGCGGACATTGCGCAGCCCCGTGAAACTGTCGTTGTGGATGCAGCTGATGCGGTTGTTCCTCAGCATCCTGCAGAGGGAAGGCAGGGTTGAGGGCACCTAATGAACCGGGCAGGTGCCACAGGGGAAACCCACCTTGGCAGTGCCCGGGCTGTGCCCACCTCGCTGCCAGGCAGCAGGATGAGCCTGAGCCAGTCCTTGAGCAGCAAAAACCAGCCCTTCCCCAGCTCTGGATACAGCCAGAGGACGGGTAAGGTGCTCCCGAGCTGGTCCCGCAGTGATGCAGACAGCACCAGCCCGGCAGCACAGGCAGGACAGGGGAGCAAGGAGCAGGGACGTCCCTGTCCCCATGCCAAGAGCGGAGGGGGGACTCACAGGGTCCTCAGCCCGTCAAGGCCCCTGAACATGCCGCTCCGCACTGACTCCAGCTGGTTGACGGTGAGGTGCAGCTCGCTAACAGAGGATGCCCCCTCGAATGCCCCATCCTCGATCTCCGACACCTTGTTGTTGCTGAGGTTGCTGCAGAGAGGGAAAAGCAGGCTGGGACAGGGGGCTCTGCCCCAACCTCATCCTGAACCCTGCCTTCCCCAGGTCCCACCGAGCACCCTGTGATGCCCAGTCCCTCAGGGGACCCTCGGGTCGGGACGTGCTCCCCCATTTCACACCCCAGGCTGCCCTGGCATGAGGACCCCCACATGCCTTCCCAGCCCCCGGGCACTCCTGACGGGGCTGTGCCTGCCCAATACTCACATTTTCTTCAAATGCGGGAGTTTCTTGAAGATGCCGGTGGCCTCCAGGACGGAGATTTCATTGTTGTTCAGGCGCCTGGGGTGGGCGGCAGGGAAAAGAGGTCAGGAGATGGTTGTGAAGGGCCTGGCACAGACCAAACCCTGAGCCAAACCCCAGTGCTGGCAATGCTCCGACTGCAGGAGGGAACGCGGGGTGGGAGGGAGAAGGCTCTTACAGCTCAGCTGTGGACTGCGGGATGCGCTCGGGGATCTTGGTGAGCTTCAGGTTGGAGCACTCAACCACACTGGATTCGCAACGGCACTTCGGGGGGCAGATCACGTCGCTGTTGCACTCGCTGTTAAGCTGGTAATCCTCCGTCCCTGCACACCAGCGAGGGCAGTGTGGGCTCACACAGGCAGAGGCATGGGGGCTGCACCTGCACCCTCCTCTGATCCTCCCACAGCCCCAGCTGGGCTCCGTCTCTTCCCCAGCTCCCCTCATCCCAGCTGCTGCGCACATATTACTCCTCTCCGTGCCCAAAGCAGCATATCTGCAGGGATATTTGTCCTGGGAACACAGGGCGCTGTGCTGCCCACCACCCTCTCCCCTTCTGCAACCAGAGCCAGACCCCAGGGATGCCTCTGTGCCCATCCGGATAATGGCACAATGGGAGATGCTGCAACACATCCTGGTACCCAGCGCTTTTGTTACCGCAGCACCTGGGAACTCAGCAACCAGAAACGATGGGAAATGCAGCGTGGTCCTGCTGGGCCAGACTGTGGGGCTCTGGCACAACCACACCCACAGGCAGCCTGGCCGAAAGGGCACCGCACACGCACCCATGCACACATGCGTGTGGTTCTTCCTCTTACCTGGGATGAAATACTGCTCTTTGGCTGTGGAGAAAAAAGCACATCCGCACCCTGAGCACACAGACACCAGGCTGGGGCAGGGCTGAGGACAGCTGAGGGGATGGGGACACCTCTCACCCGAGCAGCGAAACTTCTTGCTCTTGATCTGGCCGATGCGCTTGTTGGCCAGGCGCCGGGGGCTGGCACAGCGGGCACCGCTGGTCTCGATGGGGTTGGCGCGGAGGAAATCTGCTAGCCACTTCAGGTTGCAGTCGCAGACGAAGGGGTTCTGGGCCAGGTGCCTGTGCCGGGGACAGCAGGTGACACACTGCCAGGGCAGCAGGTGACCGCCAGCTCCAGCCCTGGCTACCCACCGAGGTGCTCCCCCCCGAGATGCTCCCCCCCAGGCGCCCGCCTGCCCGAGCATCGGAGCTGGTGTGGGCACTCACAGGGTCTGGATGGCCCGCAGGGAGGTGAAGGTGCCCTTGGCCAGGCTCTGGATCTTGTTGTCATAGAGTGAGAGCAGCGAGAGGTTCTGCAGGTCCTGGAAGGCATCCGCCCGCACGCAGTTGATCTTGTTGGCATTGAGAAGCCTGGCAGGGAGGGAGGGAGGTGAGGCTGGGGACACCCTTCACTGCACTACAGGTGTTGGAGACCTCAGCCCCACTTTCTGGTGTGCCTGCAGAGCATCCCACCCAGCCACCGGTGCCTTACAGCAGCTGCAAGGCGAAAAGTCCCCCGAAGACGCCCTTGGGGAGGTCCATGATCTTGTTGCCGTACAGCACCCTGGGAGAGGAAGGCTGGTGTGAGATGGATGGGGCGAGCGGTGTGGGGCACGGTTCAGCGGGTACAGCGTCTGCCCCACCTCACCCCACACACCCCAGTGTGGGCACTTACAGGGAGTTCAGTGAGCGCAGTCCCTGGAAGGCATCGGGGGCGATCTCCGAGATCTGGTTGTTGCTCAGGTCTCTGAAACCCAAAGGGAGAAGGTGGCCTGGACCCCTCTTCTCTCACCCCATGCCCCCATCCTCCTGTTGGGTCCAGGGGACCACCCCCAGCACCCTAACATACAGCGCTGTGGGTATCCGAGACCCCATCCCGGTGCTGCCATGTGGGGCACCCATGTCACAGCAAGTGCTCCATGCCCGCTGGAGTGGGGGGCTGCGGGCTCACGGCAGTGGACAGCGGGGTGAAGGGTGCTGGGGTTCGGGGTGGGCGGATGGGGGCTGCACACTTACATCCTCCGCAGCTTCTTGTAGGGAGAGAAGGCACCTGGGGGGATGGACTTGATGCCGTTGAGCTCCAGGCGTCTGCAAAAAGAAGGGGGAAAGTTGAGGGCTGCAGGGCTGGCTGATCCCCAGCACCCCACTGACAGGGCTGGGGGGCTGCAAGACCCCCAGGCTTGCAGCAAGTTACCCCACCGGAGTGGCACCATTCACCCCAGGGACAACTTGCAGCCTGTGGTCAGGGCTTTCTCCATCAGGGAGGGGTGCCATGGGTGGGGGGACTGTGCTGGCCAGGGCAGGGGGAGCACCTCCACCCCCCCCATCACCCAAGGTCTGGGGGTGCTTGCTGCCTCCCATGTGCTCTGTGTGCCATCCCGGCGGGGGGTTTGCTCCATAATTGGATTCCCCTAAGGAGATTATTTCTCTATTTACATTTTTAATGCAGCTAAATCCAGGGCTAAATCTGGGCAGCACGGGAGAAAGGCAAGGCCTGCTGCCCCACGCGGTGGCTGAGCCGTACGGCTTGCCCCCGTGTCCCCACTGCCTCGAGCCACCCAGAGCCCAGTGGGGACAGCGCGGGGCTGTACTCACATCTCCGTCATGGTCTCGGGCAGGTTGGCAGGGATGGCCGTCAGCCCCTTGCCCCGACAGTCCACGATGCCGTTGCTGCAAGTGCACATGGCCGGGCAGGAGCCAGAGGACAAGCTGCAGAGCTGGACACGTGTCGGGTCCGTTTGTCCTGCCGGGGAAGCGGCCAGCATGGGAGTCGCAAAGAGCTGGGCCAGGAGGGTGGATGGCAGCACCCCGAGGAGGGGACCCTGGTGACAGCTCAGTGTGCTGGGACAGCTTGCGGCACACTTGAGCGGGTGAACAAGGTCCTGGTGCGCCCCAACAATGTGCAAAAGGCACGCAGCTCCAAAGGCACAGACTGATGCAGCCTTTGTCTCACTGACAGGGCGGTGTTGTCCCCATGTTGTCCCCGCACCAGGGATGGTGCTGACCTGAGCCGAGCCCACAGCGTGCATCCAGGCTCTGAGCTGGGGCACATCGCAGGGAGCGGCGGTGGGCTGCATCGATGGGACAGGCTTTGTCCCCCCACACCCATGTCCCTGCCCTGGCACCCACCGCCTCCCCGTCCCCCTCACCGGAGCAGCTGAACTCATTCTTCTGGATCTCGGCCACATTGAGGCCGCGGAGCTGGGCTGGAGCGGCGCACTGGGTGAAGAGCCCAATGGTGGGGCGCTGGCGCAGCCACTGCGAGAGCCAGGCCAGGTGGCAGTCGCAGAAGAGGTGGTTGGAGTGCAGGCGGCTGCGGGTGGATGGGGCAGTCAGCGGCCACGGGACGGCTCCTGCGCACCCCCCTGCCCTCCGGCTGCCCCAGCCTGGCTCATCCCAAAGGCCAGGGGCATACAGAGGGGGACACGGAGGAGCCCGAGAGCATCTGTGCTGACTGCCAAGGCCACCCTGCCTGGCAGTGCTTGGGGATGTCCTGCAGGGCTGTCCCCTCCATCCCCTCCCCATGGTGCTGTCCCAGCATTGCTGAGCCGCTGGCACCGGCAGCAGAGCTGGGGACATCCCACTCCAGCCCCAGGGGTCCCTCCCACCGTCACGGCCCCTGCACTCACAACGTCCGCAGCTTGGGCATGTGGTTGAAGCTGGACACAGGGATGGAAGTGATATTGTTGTTATTCAGGGTCCTGCGGAAAGGCAGAGGGGGCAGGTCAGGGCAGCCAGGCCATAAATGGGAGCATGAGATGGTCCAGGTGGCACCAAACCCCTGGGAGCAACAGCACCCACCCACCCCCCAGCACAGGGTGGATGGATGGAGAGGTGAGGGATGGGGACAGCACAAACCCCCAGGCAGGGCGTGCTGCCCTTTCCAGGCTTCTCCCCTCCACAGCCAGCTGCAGGCAGGTGGACCTCCTGGGGCAGGATCAGGCCCTGGAGCAGAGCCCCGCAGGAGTGTTACCAGACACCTGCTTAGTCCCTCCTCGGGGCCAGGGAGAGATGGCACGCTGGGGATGTCCCTGCAGCGCCTCGGTGAGCAGGGAGCACCTGGGGACACCCTCATCCCACACGGGGATTGCAGGCTGGAGGCTCCAGCCGGCCCCTGGCCACTTACAGGACCTCCAGCCCCCGCAGGGCACGGAAAGCCCCATCCTCGATGCAGCTGATCTGGTTCTTGTCCAGTTGCCTGCGGGAGAAAGTCAGAGGGAGCATTGCTGGGACAGCCCAGGCAGAGAGCAACTGGTGGCTCCTGATGCCTCCTGCCACCAGACCCGACCCCAAGCTCCCCCGTGCCACCTGTGCCCATCCCCACTGGGACTCACAGGTTCTTGAGGTCAGTGGCCCCACGGAAAGCTTTCCTGGGGATGGCCTGGATGAAGTTCTCGCTCAGATCCCTGCAGAAGAAAGAGGCAGGAAGGAAGATGAGCGGTGCCTGCAAAACATGACGCCCGGTGCGACCAGGGCATCCACAGACAGGGGCATGCCCCAGCACTCAGTGATCCCCGAGGGGCTCTGGCAAACTGTAATTTCACTTCATGTCCTTGGTCGCCCACTGCCCTGCTGTCCATCCTGAGGCGAGTCCAGCTCCATCCATGGTGGCTGCAAGTGGCGGGGGCTCCCTGGGCACCACTGTCCCCGGCTCTGATAAGCAGAGCAGCAGGGCACAGCTCTGGGAAAACCATCCGTACTTAAACACCCTGTGACTGCTATAATTACAGGTCCCTGCTGATTAACTGGTAATTACACTTAGTGGCTCCAGCAGGCATTCCCATGGAGCCTGCCCCGCACTTTAGAGGGCACAAATAATCGGGTCATTAATTACTTCATCACTACACGGCACCGTCCGTCTGTGTAATCACCCACTCTGCAGTGCTGGGGCATGCCAGGCCGGCACAGGCTCTGTGTTTGCAGGGCTGGCAGCAGGTCAGATCCCCTGCCGTGCATGGGCTGGCTTTTAACAACCATGAATGCCAAAATCTCCCTGAAAAGTAGGGTCTGGGTGGACCAGCTCAGCTCACCCCATCCTCAGGGGGACCTGCCTATTGTATTTGTGCCTCACAGCTCCCATGCTGCCGTTCCCTCTCCCACCCCAAAGGCCAGGAGCTCCTCCCAGCTCGGCAGGCGCCTGCATTGCCTGCCCCCAGCCCCACACCAGCACAGCCCTGCTCCAGCCACTCACGGGGCAGGAGGCCAAGTCCCCAGCTCCCTCCTGGCACAGGGAAACTGAGGCACAGCATGGGATTTGTCCTATGCAGCAAGTCCATGGGTGAGTGAGGAGCAGGACCAACGTATCCTGCATGGATTAAGCACCCCCCAGCATTACACAGGCCACACAGACACCCCCATTCCAGCATTTCACACTCAGTGCTCACCAGCTCCGCTTCAACATAACGAAGCCTGTTCACTACTGATATCCCAGGGCCGTTGGGCTGTGTCACGATGGAGGCGCAGCATCCACACTCCTACCCGTGCCCCCATTTCCTCCAGAAAATGGGCTCAGTGTGGCCCACCAACTGCTTACAGAAGACCTGGAGGTCTCCAAATTGGGACTTCACCACAGTCGAAAGCTTCACTGTCACAACAGGGAAATGTTGCCAGAGGGAAGCACCGGCATCGCTTGCGCGGAGGCATGAGGAGAAGAAAAACCCAAGGACGGTGGGCTTGCCCAGCCCTCCGGTGAGATGCCCAGCCACCAAGGAGCTGCCATATGGTGCCAGAGCGATGCACCAGCCCCTGCCCCCTGCACGCTTTGCGCAGAGCAGGGTCTGGTGTACGGCTCTGGCACCGTATGCAGGGAGCAGGGGCTGGTGCATCGCTCTGGGTCGTCCCTGGGGGACCAAACCCGGCTGGCAAAGCACCATTGCTGGGGCATAGCAAGGGAGATGCCGCCCCTGGAAGGGCCCAGGCTCCCGGGGAGGGTAAGTCCCGGCTCCCCCGCCAGCAGCCGGGCGTGCAGCAGGCGCAGTTTCACCGCTACCCGCGCGGCGGCACTGCCAGGCTGCCCTGCCCGCGCTGCCTGCGCTGCCTGCGCTGCCTCGCCCCGCCCAGCCTGCTCCAGCCCTTCCCAGGGCTCTGGGCCGAGCCCCCCAGAAGGGGTCGGGGTCGCCTCGCACTCTCCAAAGGGGAAGGACCCGACACCTGCAGCGACCACCGACACCCCAGCACCCCTTCAGATGCAAACGCCTTCTCCCCATCCTCTGCTGGGGACACGATGAGCCTGGGGACCCCCAGGAATTGCAATGACCTTTCAGAAAAACGCAGCATCGCCCCAAATCCCCTTTTCCCCTTCGGCTCCCAGAAGAAGGAATCCCCTCTGGAAATCCCCAGAAGTTCACCACTCTTCCTAGCAATGCATTCAATCCATCGCACTCCCTCTTCACAGCTGCCTGTCCTCCAACATTAAACCAGCTGCAGCAGGGCCAAGCACAGGAGCACCCACCACACTTCAGTGCTCTGTATCCCCCTCCCAGCTCCGGTGCTGCCTGCCCGGGCAGCCCCTGCCTGCAGCTTGTTTGGTTCCCCCACGGAAACCTTGCCTGTGTTTCTCCGCTGACAGCACATGGGAGTCCCAGTGCACTCAGGGAGTAAACCCAAGCATCTGCCTGCAAGCTGCTCACTTACAGCTCACAAGGGAAACACTGCTAGAAGGTTGCAACTGACTTTGTGAGGCTTCTCCCCTTCACAGCTTTTTGTGACAGCCACTGATGAAGTACTGCCATTGGGGTTACCAAAGCCAAGACAGACAGACGCTGGATGCGAAGGTTTCAGCAAGGCCCCGGCGCCAGGCTTACATTGCCGGCACGGTTACACAGCTGATGACACCAGGACAAACACATGCTTTGCCTGCGGGATCCTTAGGCCCCGGCATTGGAACAAGGCATGGCCCCTTTCCTCCTGGTGTTTCATAGCTCCCAGCTATGTTTGCTTTACACTTTAGCGCCGAAGAAACAGCAGATGGCACGGCTTCTCCTCACTCCGCCGCGCGGCTTGCGGCACCCTCGGCGGCTCTGCCGGTGCCACCTCGCACCCCGCCAAATACAAGCATGTCGCTGCCATCGCGTGCGGAGTGCCAGCAGTGACCATGAGCGCTGACACGTCCAACAGTCCTGCTGGGGACTGGCTGGCGGACGGGCATGGACAGAGAAGGAGGAAAGAAAGCAGCCCCTGCCCGTTGTCACAGCTGCCCTTTCTGCCTTTTCTGGTTTCACTTCCAGATATTTTCCTAAAGCTCCAAGTTGAAGAGTTCCTGGTTATTGAATCCAGGGGATGCCCAAGGAGCCGGCCCATCCACAGTGCCACCATCCTCCCATCCCCGTGCCACAGGGACCACGCAGCTGCAGTTTCTCCCCGCATGGTGCAGGGTGCAGAGGGCTCCGGTAGTCCCAGGGGTGCAAAAGGGGAAGGATGATGAGGGGTGAGCAGGTGATGGGGGGGACACAGCCTCCGCCCTGTGAGTGCCAGAGGACAGAGCCAGACATCCGCGCTTGGGTAGAGCCTGCAGGGAGGCTGTAGCACACGTGCAAGCCCCAATGGGAATCTCTCAGCAGCCTGTCTGCAAAGCAGGGCCCCCGCTTGCTCCCCAGGAACCCACTGCATTTCCACCCCTTCCTGGCCCAGCCCCATCCCAGACCCCTTCTGTCCCCAGGCTCACCTCCCACAGGTGTTTCTGACCCAGCAGATGCCTGTTAATCAGCAGCAGCCGGCCCAGCCCACGGCTGCGCCATGGGGAAAAGGAGGGTGCCTGCTTTGCTTCCACATCCCCCAAAAGCCTTACAACCAAGCTACACCCACACAACCCCCCCTGGCTGGGCAGCGTGGAGGATGGCAGTGGTCAGGGACTGGGATTTTGGAGACTTCCCTCCTCAGATCTTGTACCCCGCTGCCCTACCCCACTGTATGCACAACGGTTGCGGGCGCAATACGCGCAGCGGCTCAGGAGGTGCCCCCGGAGCTGGCTCTCTTGGGAGCAGGCAGCCCCTGCCCCACCGCCGGCAGTTCCCGGGGAGCCTCGGCAAGGAGCCAGGCTTGGGAGCATGGCTCCCTCGGGGCTGGCAGGGGCTCGGCGGCGGGAGCCAACCCCCCAGCGCGCCGCCCTGCCCGGCACTTAGCGGGGCGCCCAAGCAAAACTGTTTGACATCACTTCCCAGTGGGGAGCCCACTCAGGCAAACAAACCCCGGCAGCCTTAATCTCCCCGGCANATTACCACGCTTTCATTCTTTCGGCTAATCCTGACTTCACACTTTAACCTGATTGAGCCTTGTTTGGCGAGCCTGCTCCTCGCGCGCCGTGTGAGGGGATTAGGGCCGGACGCAGCGGGGAGGTAATTGCTTCCCAGCGGCGCTGGCCCTGCATCCTCCGAGCCCCCCGCCGCCTGCCAAGAGCGCTGGGGCAGCCTGGCAGCCCTCCGGCACGGTGCTCCCCTCGCCAGGCAGCCTGGCTTGGCAGTGTCCACTGGGGCTGGTTCTGCCGGTGGTGCAGAGGTCCATCTTGCCCGGTGTTGGCAGCCACTGGGGCACCTCCACCCAGGCAAAAGTTGCAGCCCATGTTGTGTCCCAGCCACGCCGGCAAGGGCTGCGGAGACACGCCGCAACAGGCGAGCGGCTTTCCGCCCCAGCAGCGCCCGCACGCCTAGGACTGGCTGCCAGCTCCAGGCGGGTGAAGCGCAGGCGGTTGCTCTCCTCTTTAATTTGTTTCCTCCCCAGCTTCCACACTGGAAACTCGTTAGCATTCCGTGATCTCCTGGACCCTCTCCCCCAGACCCTCTCCCGCTCACTGGGGCAGATCAAAGGCATTAGCCCTTCAGCTGCTGCCAGGCTGCTGCTCCCACGATGAAAATACGTGACAGGTCCCTGCTCGCAGGCTGGGCACTTCCCCCAGCAGCTCCGCTCCACTGGCGCTGGGACCAGCCACTGCAGGCACCAGCTCGGCCACAGCAACTGTCCACCAAGTCTCAAGCAGACAAGGCAGCTGTCCTCACAACCACAGCCACGCAGCTCTGGCAGCACCAGCGTTTTGGGCTGGGATAGGTGCTCCCCGGATCCCAGCCTCGCCTGGCTGGCGCTGTGCTGGAGGAGGCTGTGCCACGGTGCAGCCAGCATCTCCCCAAGCCAAAGGGCCTGCCAGAGGCTAACCAGCAAGGACCAGGGCACCAGCAGCTATTAAGCAGCCCGGTGTTCCTTGGGTCACCCCACACATGCTGTTTGCTCCAGCACAGCCTGCTCAGGGCAGAGGGACAGGCAGAGCCTGGGCTGCCCTGCCGGCACGGCTGTTCACGGCGCCACCTCCGCCACCTGACAGGTGACAAGGGCAAACATGAAGGGACAGAAAGACTCCTGCATTACACAAGATCGATAGACTAATCAGCGCTCACATTAGCGGCCGACATCCCAGAGTCCCCCTGGGGGTTTTGCACTCCCATTTCTCGCTCCAGGGGAGGAGCGGCTGCACCCACTGCTTGTGCTGGCATCCGCACCTGCAGCCCTGTGCTGGGGGAAACGAGCGTCACCCACATGTCCCAGCCACACGATCCACTCGAGGTGATGGACGTGAGTTCCCAGTGCTGCAAGGACCCAGCACCCAAGGACGGGTGTCCCAGAGGGGAGCCACTTGCTGGAGGTTGGGGGCAGCTGCCCTGCTGCTGCATTAGCAGCGTGCCAGGGTAATGAGGCAGGGTTTTGTCCACCGTGTCACCTGCCCTGGTCCCCAGCGCTGATGTGAGCAGGGCCCCACAGCCCCATCTCAGGTTCAGGCTCCCGTGGCATACCCCCAGCATTACATCAGGCTGTTTGATTTTTAATGGGCTCCGCCGGCCCAGCTGCCAGCACTGCGCCATCCTGGCCGAGAGGGACAAGACAGACCTCCCACCCCCTCCACCCCTGCCTCACTCCGCCATCCCCAAGGTCACGGGGAGCCTGCGCGCTGCCTGCTGCTGCCTGCTACCTGCTGCGACCCCGGCCCCTGGGGCTGATGGTGTTTGCACAGGACAAGGTGGGATGGCAGAGCCTGATGCATGGGTGCAAACAAGCCAGGGTGCAGCATGGTGAGCTCAGCGTGAGCCCCTGCCACTCAGGAAAGAGATCGTGGGGTCTCTGGAAATGGCACCTTGGCAGGGGCCAGAAAGGGAAATAGGAGGGGATGGGACAGGGTCCAAAGCAGCACAGCGAGGGGGAAAGGGAACATTATTTGCTGCTTTTCACAACACCAGAACAAGGCATGACCGGCACAATCATGAAGGCAGGCTTAAAATCACAGCTAAGAGTGACTTCTCCAAATTAGGTGGTGTTAGTCTGTGGGACTTCCAGCCACAACCAGCTCAAAAGGGAAATGAATAGAAGAAAAGCGCAGAGATGCACCTGCAATGCTGTGCTGCGGCGAGGAACACCTGCAGGCGGATGCTCAGTAGCTGGCTTCTGCTGCCAGGAGACCAGCTGGGCACACCTCTGGTAGCCACCACGCTGCCCAGTGCAGGCTGCCAGGCATGGCCAATGGCTCAGCCGCCGTGCAGCCAGCAGGGACTGTCACCCAGCAGGAGTCACTTCTCCTGTCAGCTTGTTTTAGTGGGAGGCGGAGATGTACAACCCTTCTGCTCCTCAGAGCAGCATGGGGGATGTCAACCCGGGGTCAGCCCAATGCCAGCACGCCCCACCCAGCCAGGGCGTGGTGCCAGGGTCCTCGCTCCAGTCTCTGTCTGCCACTCTTGTCCCTGCCCCTCCTTGGGGGACGGGGGCAGGCTGCTCCTGCTGTGGTTCAAGGGGGAACAGCTGGTTGCTGCGAGGAGCATCCCAGGCTGGGCGGCATGGCACAGCCCTCCCCACTGGCAGCCAGAGCGAGCGCTTCACCAGGCAGCCCCAGCCGCCAACAATTACGTGCTGAGTAAATCGATGGGATATAATTGGACTATTAAGATCTCATTATCCTCCTGGCTCCGGGTGCCGCAGCCCGCAGCGTGCTGGGGGAGACCACAACCTGCAGCCACAGAAACTGCCTCCTGACCCAGACAGCTTTGAGGGGTACTGGGGACAGGGTGCACGGAGCAGGGACGGTACAGCCAGAGGGGACAAGGATGGCGGCAGCAATCTGTATTCAGCACAGGAGACATCTCTGTGGTACAGTGAAGCGCTGTGCAAAGGCAGGGAGGTCTCCCTACAGGAGACATAGAGGTGAGGAGGTACAGGCATCCTTCTCCTAGCCACCACAGCAGCCTGAAAGCCACTGCTGGCCTCTCCTGCCCTGTGCAGGGCTCATTCCTCCTGGGTGGCGTGGGGAGTTTGGCTTCTATATGCACATTCATGCATGCCTCTACCCCAGCCCAGCTGGAAAGTGGGGCTCACGTCCCCACCTGCAAGTTGCAGGGTCCCCGTGTTTTGAGTCGCACAGGATGCCTGGCCCTGGGGGTCCCCTCCCCTGTGCAGGGGCCACGTACCCGTCATGTCCACCACCTGCTCAGACACCACCCGTGCAGGGGGTGATGTGATTCCTGGCCATGGGACAGTCTTCCCAAAGGGACCAGAATCCTCAGGACCTGTTGGCGGGCAGGATGACACACCAGGTCACATCCACTGAGGTCCAAACAACAATAAATAATCACTTCCCTTAGGAAAACTGCCCCCATCCCCACCTGAGTTTTTTGTAGTAATATTTCTTGTTACCTCAGCATCAGCGAAAGCGATGGATCAGAGCTCATCCTTGCCAGGCCCATATATATATAAGGACAAAACAATCCTTTGCTGGAGCAAGACAACACACTGTTAGACATCATGATGTTGTGCTGAGCGTCTCAGACCACAGACCTCAGCGACATGAGCTTGATTAACAAATTCTGCCTGTCCACCATGTACACGCAGCAAAGAGTAAAAGGTGAACGCTGCCAGACCCGGGAGCAATGCTTCACACCGCTCCCCTGCCGGGAAAGGCTTCCCAAAGTGCCATGCTGACCCCAAGCTCCGGCCTGAGCCCCTTCCCTCCTGGGAGATACAGATGCTTCCCAAAACATTAAAGCTGGAGAGGTTTGTTGCTTGGACAGCCAAGCAAAGCATGTGTAAAATGCAACATATGCTCATGGCAACAGTTAGTGAGAAGAGTCCCAGCCCCAGCACGGTGGTGCTGATTTAGCAAAACATTTCAGGGCATGCATAAATCTCAGTGGCTTCAAAGGGATGCTGCTGACCTGTGCCATGACCCAGGCCACTGTCCTTACTGGAGCACCAGCAACTGACACCAGCTGGCATCACCCGGCCGTGCCGCCATGGTGCCTGCATACACCGAGGGGGTGCACCGGAGATGCCGAGGCATACGTGTGCATGCACCACGGGTGGCACCAGCAGCCCCATGTTTGGGCATGGGGGAAGTCAGGGACATGCAACGTCCATTGCAAGAGGGATGATCTGCATGGGGAAGGCATCTGGTCCAAAGCTGGGCTTTGCTGAGCAGCTCTCTGTGCAGGGCAGGGCCTGTGCGGTGGCTCTGGTCCAGCTCCGGGAAGGAGCAGCTCCCACATGGGTTGCGCTGCAAAGCCAGAGCCGTGGGACTCGGCCTCCATGGGAAGGGGGGTGCTGTGGGAACAAGGGGAGCTGGCCAAGGAAAAGAGGAGAGGGTGGGAGGGAGGGGGAATAAAGCATCTGCCACCCACCCTGGAGCCTCTTCAGAGATTGAAACAAGTTAAAAGCAGCAGCTTTAATGGAAACACAAGTGAAATAACAAGCTACAAACCCTGCGTGCCTGTCACCGCCCCCTCCCCACACTGTCCCTTTGTTCCTGCAACCTCGTTATCTGCGGGAAGGGGAGCCAATGCGAGGCTAAGGCATTGCCGCCAGCTCCCCGGCATCCTGAAGTGCCTCAAGAGAGCCACAGCACCCACTCTGCCCAGTGCCCCGTGGTCTGGCAGAGGCTGGGGTGGGCAGGGGGGTGACCTGCAGCACACACCCGGGAGCAGCCAACCTGCCGCTGTCTGCAAAGGGACCTGCTGTGTGGCTGACATGTCTCCCTCGGCTCACACGGACCGCTGGATGAGCGCTCGTCCCCTCCAGCAAGTGTCTGGCTGGACACCGGGTGTTAAAACTGTACCTGCCCGGCTCACAGCCTCCGTGTCCCACTGCCATGGAGAGGTGAGGCACCCAGCCGGTGGCCCCATCGCTGCATGGCCTCCTGCTTCTCTCCATCCCTGCTTTTCACCACCTCCAACTCCCCTCTGCCCTGGTGTTGAGCAAGACTGTTCTCCTCCCTCCTTTCATGTTTTTGCTCCTGTCTTGCCCTCTAGTAGCAGGAAATCTCTGCGAAACCCTCCACCAAAGCATGTTTTCTTCCCAGCTCCCGTGCTACCCTCCAGCTTGCACACCTACCTGCTTCACATTTGCATCGCCCAGCTCATTTCCAGCACGTTCCCAATGCGCTGCAAATCAAAGGCATGGAGCCGTCCCTTTCCCTGGGGCTGCTCGGCCCCGCCAGCCTCCCCCCAAACCCACCCTCGGCTCACCACCCCGCTGCTCTCCTGTTGCAGAGGGAAACCACTGCCTGTGGCAGAGCATCATCCCAGGGCTCACGGACCCAGCGCATCCCGGCGTGCCTGGCAAATCAGGGTACCGCAGCCCAGCAGCTCCAGAGCTTGGGGGAGAGCGAGCTGGTGGATAGCGGTGGGGATTTGCTGGACCACACATGGCTCTACCTCTGGCAGACGGCAGCATGCCACAGCAAGACCCTCCTGTGCAGCCCCGTGATGGTTAGGACAAGGTCAATCCCGCCTCACCCCACCACGACCCCATGCACAGAGGGCCCTGCCGGGTGACAGTGCCGTGCCGTGCCGGGAGAGGTGCCAGGCTCCAGCCCTGCGCGCCGGGAAGCCTTGCACCCTCCAGCATGCAGCATGTGCTCCCTGGCCGGCAGCTCGCGCCCGGGAAGACAGCCCAAACTCCATGCAGCAACACTCATCCAAAGTGTAAATGAAAAAGCAAATAGCTTTTCTGGCGAGCCAGCCCCAAGCCCTGTGGGGAGCTGGCTGTGGCTCTCGTTAGCAGGCTCATCCCCTGGGTTTGCAGCACTGCTGAGCTCAGAGCTAATTGACTCCCAGGCTCTGAGGCTTTTAATTGCTAATAAGTGTGAAGCTAGCCCTGCCGGCCCTCCTGGATTCCTCGAGGTGTGAATGAGGCTGAGCCAAGCTGAGAATTGCATCCTGGCTGTCCCAGATCTGGTGCAGGCTGGTGAGCCAAGGAGTGATGCTGCGGATCTGCGATGCTGCTCCTCAGCTTCGCAGGTCCTGGGATAGCAACTCTAAACCCTGGCACCAGCTCTGAGAAGGGCTAAAGCAAACTCCCTCTGGCCTGGAGGATGCTCTGAAACTGATGCTGAACCTTGCAAGACCCAGCTGGAGTTACTTGGCAAGATTCCCTGGCATGACCAAGGGTCCTTCAGGCTCCTCACATTCAGCCCTAGCACTAAGACGGGCAAAACTCTTGCCCCAGCAGTGGCTGCAATCTCATAGCCTGGCTTCCTGAAAGCACCTGGGAGCGATCACAGAGCCAGCGGTGGGATGCAAGGTGGGAGATGCACCACAGCGTGAAAAGCATCAGCCCCTGTTGGCAGCCAGGGAGGAGCCAGTGGGACATCTCAAATCCAGCCCAGCAGCTAGAAAAAGAGATGTGATTTTACACAGGGCTGGGAGGAAACAGCCCTGATAGGAGAAGGGTCCGATGGGAAAGGAGGGTGGGAAACACGGCAGAGTGAGTGCGAGGCTGCGAGAGCGCCTGAGCATGGGAACCGAGCGCGGGGGCACACAGCAGGGAAAACCCAAAAGGCAGATAGAGACTCCATCCCGTATGGCACACATTAAAGCCACAATAAAAACTGCTGGCAGGGCAGCAAAGCCCTGCAACAAGGCTGGGCCCAAGCTGGGGCTGCCCTTGCCCCAGCAGCATCGCTCTTGAGAGGGTTTGGGAGAGCAGCACCCAGTCATGGCCACGCCACAGGGGACAGAGAGCTGCACCCCAGCCCACGGGGCTTCCCTCCACAGAGCAGCTCTTTGAAGAGCCCCTGGCACCAAACCACACCACAAGTCTGGGGAAGCCTCTGCCTGCAGGCAGTTAGTACAGCTGCAGCCCCTGCGGTCATAAAACACTGCCGCCCACGGACCTCGCCTGTGCTGGGGATCAACAGCTCCTCCTTGTTTTGGGGAGGCAGAAATGAGTTGCCAGAGGCACATCTTGGTGCTCCTCCTGCCTTTCCCTGATCCACGCATGCACGGAGCCTCGGAGGAGCAGCGAGCCTGGCAGCAGCGCCTAACCGTAAGGCACAGACGAGGGAGCCCCGGCCCCGAGCCCGCGGGCACCTGGGGGTCTCGGACAGACCTTCAAGCCTCTGTGTTAAAGCTCACGTGGTGGAGCAGCCCCACATCCCTTTGCAAGCTGTCCCAAGGTTAATTATCTTTGAGGTTAACAACGCACCTCCTGTCTCTGCTCCAAGCGCATCTCACTTCAGGTGGGGACACTGGCTCTGTGACCCCAAGAGCCCGTGGCTGACTCTGCCCTGTGGACATGCCTGAATAGCCGGGGGCTGTGTTACCTGCGTGTCCACATCTCCTGCCACAGCCCGACTGAGCTGGGAAGGGGAGGCTGCGTGTTTCCCACGGGGTAGGTACAGTCACAGGTGTTTTCACGACGGTTGAGCACCTCACCACCATCACACATGCTACACCGGAGCACTCAGCTCGTGGGGATCCCTAAGGAAAAACACACACGCCAGAAGCAGCTCACCTCCGCACCCCTCTCCCATGCTACGCTCTTCCATGTAAAACTGAGTTCAAGCCCAGCTGGGATTGCAGTGGGGATTCCCACTAAGGGGAGAGCCAGGGTGCATCTGGGGAGAGGGACAGGACCCCGCACCCCGGCCGGCTCGGGGGGTCGCTCCTCCCAGCTCCAAGGGAGCTGCTGGCCAGGGCTGGATCTGCCAACATTGCAGCCATCCTCCAGCACGGCTGCTCGGGTGGCCTGGCGCTGCTCTGCATGGCTGCGGCTCGTGTTCTAGGACCCGGGGAGAGGAGTCGCCGAGGCTGATTACCCCTGCCAGAGCAGGCCTGGTGGGTTTATTTTTAACAGTTCTGATTGAAGCTGGTTTCCTGCTGACATTTACACTCCTTCATCATTATCGGCTCCCCGGCTTCCAACCGCCAAGATTAAAGGGGGGATGAAATCTCCCAAACAGTGGGGTCCTGGCTGCAAACCCCACACAGGGGGGGAGACCCACGCCGGTGCAGCCGGGCGTATATCAGCCCCCTCAGAGGGAGGCGAGTGGCTGGGGCGCCCCGTCTCAGAGCGGGGTCATTGTGGGCTGGGACCCCACCACAGGATGCAGCGGGAACCATCTCAGGGCAGCCCGGGGAGGGATCCATGCCATCCGATGCTGGCATGTGTGCAAGGACACAGCAGCATGGCCAGGCTACAGGTGCAACTTTGGGTGCTGGTGCCCCCGGAGACAGCCATGCTCCTGAGAGTACCCCAGCTCCAGGTGTTGCTACCCCGAGCCACGGCTGCTGGCCTGGGCCAGCAGAAGGGTGAGCAGCCAACCCCTGGTCGCTTATGCATATGCCCATGCCAGCACCCCTGAGCTCCCGGCAGTGGGCACAGGGCAGGGCTCGGACCCCCAGCACCGACCTCTGCGATGGGAGAGGCGAGCAGGGGCTGTGCAGCACAGCCTGACCCTCGTTCTCCTTCCCACGCTGCCATAAACCTTTATTTTCAAGGTGGGCAATGCAATGCAGAACCAGTAGCAGGGCTCCCAGTGTGGCCAGAGCTAGGCACTTAGATCTGAAAACCTCTTTTTTTCCCAAAGAAACAGTCAAATTCCAACACGTGTGGGCTAAAAATACACCCCAATCTGCCAGGGACTTTGCCCGCTCTTACATCTCTTGGATGATTCATGTTTTGTCAAATCCCAGCTCAGTTTTGAGATAAAAAATACCAGGTTTGGGAGGCAAGCACATCACGGGCCCAAGAAGGTGTCAGAGGCCCACGGGAGGTGGCTGGAGACCCAACCGTGATGGGACGTGTCCTGTTCCACCCAGGACCACGGGCTTGGCATGGTCCCTGCCATGGGAATGGCTGTCCCTCACCCCACGGAGGGGGAAAGCCTGGCAGCAGCCCTGGATGGGTACATGATGCTCCGAGGCCAGACAACCGGCATTGAACCCGCTGCATCCCAGAGCAGCTCCAAAATGGGGCGGATGAGTGCACGGGAGCTTGCCTCCAGCTTTTACTTAACTTAATTACCTTCACGGGTATGAAATCACCAATAACTAATTAGACAGCCCCGTTCCCGCCTAATATGGCAAAAGCTGCCTCCTAATTAAATATTATAGGGATTTAAAAGCATTTCTGACAACATATTAAATATGTAAAATACTGCAAATTAGCTGGCTCCCCCCTGAAATCCAGCTCAGGAACAATGCAGGGTCCTGGCTGGGCAGAAATCCGGGACATCTTTTCAAGTAAACTGGGAGAAGGGCCCATTCTTCTGGCAGAGTGGTTTTTTCTGAGGGTTGGAGATTCCCGGAGCACAAAGGAGGCAGCCCAGAAATGCCTCTGCCGGTCCCGCTGCCCCCATGAGCCATGCAAGCCCCCCAGCAAAGGCAGTTGGGATGTAAGAGGGCTCCCAGTCAGTTAAGTAAGTATTAATGCAAATTGTCGGCAAGCCTGGAGATGAGATCCCAGGCACCACAGCTTGGGGGGGAGCAGACGCTTCCTCATATTATCAGCCCATCCACCCGCCGAGGGGGGAGCAGGAGCGAGGAGCCACTTGGTGCCAGAAGAAAGGAGCTCCGAGAGCCAATTTCCATCCGACTGCAGCGGATTTGATGTCCTGTGAAGTTGAGTTCACACGCACCATCTCGCCTCTGCCTCACACGGGGAAGGGGCTGGGTCCTCCCCACGCACACACAGCCCCAGCTCTGGCTGAGCATGCAAGCATCCCGCAGCACCCTGGGATCCAGCGTGGGATGAGCCATCCCCATTGCATCCCTCTAACCAGAAAGCAGCTGGAGAGAAAAGGGCTTGGGTTTCGTCTTGTCCTCATGTGTCAGCTCTGAATGAGGCCAAAGCACTGCTGCCTTGCTTTGTGCCCCGCACAGAAAGCTTCTGTGCCTTGATCCTCAATGCCGGCTCGGTGTGAGCCCAATTCAGTGCTGAGATGGAAGCATGGGGACGCTGGGATGGAGCACAGGAGGGCTGCAGCATCCCCCACTGTAACCAGCAGGCAGGAGCCCAGCCCAATGCAGCTCGTATCTGCTCTGGTGCCAGGCTCTTCCCCTAAAAGCAAAGCAGAGAGCAGGCAGTTTGCAAGGGAAAAGCCTGGGAGCGAAGGCAAGGAACACCACCGGGTAATTGCCTGCAAACTTAACTCGGCTTGCAAGTGGGAGCTGCAGTGCCGGGCTTTGAACGGGGCCGTTTCATGTGCCTGGTGCTCCTGCCGCTCTCCGCGCCTCCCATCAGACACCAGAGAGGGGAAGAGGACAGAGGGAGCGTTTGAAATTCACACTTCAAAGTTGATATCCGAGTGGCCTGGCCTGTATTTGCTGCACAACTGGAGGCAAGTCAGGGAGCGGGAGAGTGAGCGGGGAGACGAAGGCTCACGCTCCCAGAGCCTTTAATGCTAGGATCGATCGCCCGCTCAGGGATGCTCTGCCACAGTGGGAGCGAGGAGCTGTACTCAGCCCCTTCCTCGCTACAGCTCCCATGCTGCAGCTTGTACTCAGGGGTAACGCTGCCTGATGCTGGAGCACCCTTGGACCAGGGACCCTCCACACACTGCTGCACTACCTGGGAGCATCTCCCGTTGCGCCCACACACACTGTGGCACACACACTGCAACCCATCGCCCACCGCATCACATCCACACACCCACCAGTGTGCAGACACGCGGCACACACGCGTGCTCTCTTAATCACTCCTTAATTCTCACTTTCAAGCCTTTGCCCCAGCAGTGTCATTTTTCACCCACCCTTGCACCAGCACGCCTGGAAAAGCAGCGCCCTGGGAAGCAGCAGAGGGGGGGGACACGGCCCCTCCGGCAGTCTAGCCCATCTTTTGGGGCCCTTGGAAAGACCAGTGCAATGCTCCTCACCCAAAAATGCTTCCTTGGGCACACAACCCAAAGAGCACTCTGGGGAGATTAGGCAGGGAGGAAGACAGAAACTGGAGGCTGGGAGCAATGCAGTGTGCAATTAAAACCAGTATCCAAACCATTCAAGCCAGGCAGAAAGGGACAGTGGCAGTGCCAACGCCAAGGAACACCATGAGACATCCACCTCCCCCTACAGTGCTCGCAAGCACTCCACACCTCCACCTTCCCCCAGGAGACCCAGCAAGGGAGCCACAGAGGCGGGCGGCTCATGGGAATCCTCCCAGCCCCATAGCCACTACTGGGAGCCACAAACGGGGCAGGAGGTGGGGAGTGCTGCTGCCCAGGTGGCCCCTGGCTGTGGCCCAGGCTGCGGCAGGTGATGGGCAGGGGCTGCTCTGCCTCCCAGGCACTCCTGCATCTTCAGAAATAACAGCATATCCTGCATCCCTGGAGTCCAGGACACCAGATTGAGACACATTTTTGGGAAAGCAACGCCTGATGTCGGGGCACGGCAGGTCTGAGCAGCCCCTTCCTGGACAGGGGTGGTGCTGCCAGAGCATGGCGGGGGGCTCTGTGCAAGGGAGGAGGGTGCCTCATCTCGGCCATGCTCCCCCCAGACCCTCGCTGTCCCTGGGGTGGGTGCAGCACCCTGGTGCCCCATCACCCACCCCAGGGACACAGACGTGTAGCCTGGGCCAGGCTCTGCACACTAATGCCCTGGCTCTCCTGCTAATGCTCTCCTTACAAAACACAGCGGGGTTAAGGGTCTAAGTACATCAAAGCCAGGCTTTGAACTGGCTTAAAGAGGCACCCTGATTTTAATCGGACTGCCCACGCCACTGATGGCAAGATCCCCCTGAGCCATCTGCACCCTCCTGCGTGGCATCCCAGAGCCTCGCAAAGTGCAGCCAAAGCCCAGACTCCCCAGAGACGGCGGACCCGGGGGCTCTCTGGGACAGGCTCTCCCCTCCATAGCTCAGGGCATGGACGCACTGAGTTCAGCTCCCAGCCAAAGGATAGCCCTAGGCCGGGGAACAGACCCCCTTCCAGGGCTGCCACCTGCTTTCCAGGGACTCAGCAGCCTCATCCCCCTTTTTCCAGAGGCAGATTAGGGCACAGCACGCATGGGTGGCCATAAAGCCAAGGACCACTCTCCCTCCTCCAGACCCTGGAGACCTCCCGAGCCCCCCAGCCCTGCCAGTTGAAAGGGTCTCCCAGGCTAAACCCCATCTGCTCACTGGAGCCACGGCATCTGCGGGGCCGGGCAATACCTGCCCCTTCCCCGCCAAGGCACCGCGGGGTGGGCAGCCGACCTGCGGAGCTGGGACATCCCCACTCACCTCCACAACCTGCAGGCAGCTGCCTGAGCGAGCATCCCCCAGCTCGTGGGAGGCTGCAGGCAGCACAGGGCTGGGGAGGTCGGGCAGCTGCCCACCTCCCCCGGGGAAGGCAGCGGGCAGCCGGGAGGGGACAGGCGCCAGCCAGACCCACGCCGAGAGAGGAGCCGCCGTGCACAAAGGCGGCCCGGTGCCGGCCACACGCTGCTAAGGGCCGACACGGTCAGCTGGCAGACGGGGCCCGGCAGGAACGGGGTCCCACCACCCATTTTGCCCCCGGAGAAGAGGGGTTTGCAGCAGCACCCGCTCCGCCAGGCTGCAAACAGCCTCTCCCCCTCATTATTTTTTCACTGCAAGAACTATCTTATACCTTATCAATAATTCACAGGTACAAACGATAACGTTCGCTGTCATGGTCCGGGAGCCACATGTTCCCGGCGAGGGGGAAGGGGTCGGTTGCGATCGCTATTGTTAATGCCCACGGAGTAGGGGGGGGGGAGGCAGGGAGGATAAATATTTAACACTGTGTCTCCGAGCAAATGTCCATGACCGAGGGCTGAACATGGGTTTTACACAGAGCTGCTCCTGCCCTTGAGAGGGTCATTAGCATGTTAAAAGCCGTCAGAGTGGGGCTGATGGAAGGGCTCTGCCAGAGAGACCCCCCCAGCGCTCTGCCCGGGGGCCGGTGGGGATGCAAGGGGGCTTTTTGCTGCTGCGGGAAGATGGCAATCTCCATCCTGCCCAAATTTCCCCTCTCCCAAGCACAAAGGCTGTGCTCTCCACCATCCGGCAAGGAGCATCCCCAGCTCTGCCCGCTGCCGCATCGGGGACACATGGGGGCCGGGGCACCTGGGGGTACCCCGGGGCTGGTGGGTGGCCGGGGCAGTTCATTGTGCAGAGGAATTACAAAGGGGACACAAAGAGCCACACACCGCATTTTGTGTGAGCTTCCTCTCCCCGGCGCCCGGGCCTTTCTTTTGCTGTGTTGAGGGTGAGCTTTCTGTGTAAATCCCCGGGGCGTGGGGGGAGAATAGGTGTCTTTGTGAAAGAGGCTGGAAAAAAAAGGGAAAAAAAAAAAGGAGCAAAAGCACAAAACCCAGGCCCGGCAGTGGCAGGCTGCAAGGACCAGAGCACAAAGATTCCCAGGGCATGTAAAGACATTCCTACAACTGGGGGATCAGGGGTCAGCAGGCTGCGAGGGCACACGGGCGTTTGCACACACCACCCCACTCACGGAGGGCACCGATGGCTCCCTGCAGCATCCCACCACTCTGCACATGTTGTCCCAAAACGTGCAGCCAGGGTGGGACTTTCCCAGAGCCATGTCCCCAGCTACAGCCAGCTTTTGCCTTCTCACTGTCCCAGGCACAATTTCAGGGGACTGGCAGCCAGGAAAACCCCACGGCCAGACAACCTGGGAGTGCTCCGTTTTGGCCTCACTGTCACGATCACTGCTGGTGTCTCTCTGCAAAGGGATGGGAACAGCAGCGGAGCAGATCCTACCCGGCTCTGCGGAGATGAGGGCACTGGAGGAAGCGCAGTTGTGATAGGCAAGGGAGCGGTGTAGGGGAGAGATGGCATCTTCAACCACCGCTGCTGTTTGCCCTGTGAACTCCAAGCCAGAGCCCTTGCTAAGCTCAGCCAGCACCTAACCAGGCAAGGTACTTTGTAGCTTATAAAATCAAAGCAAAGCCGTCTTTCCCTTTTACCGTGCTAGTAAAATGTAACTCTGCCTAAAATGCTCAGACAGGATTGCAGCGCAGGGGTCGGGAAGGCCACGGCTGAGCATCCCCTAGGGAAAGCGTGGGAAGACGGGCGCCAGCGGATCTCCCCCGGCCAGGCTGAGAGCAGCGGAGGCAGCCTGGGCGCTCCCCCCAGCAGCCCCCCGGTGGCGGCAGCCCCATCCCCACCAGCAGACATGCCCGCACAGACGTCGCCTCGCATCGTCCCGGATGGACAAGAGCCTCCGCAGCCGGCTTTGCTCAACCAGCCTTGCAGAGCAGGGATGTTTGGGGGCTTTGCGAGCAATTAAGGTCCTGGCCTGGGATGGAGGCGCTGGATTGATGTCCCCAGCACCCAGAGAGGAACAGCAGATGGGATGCCATCCATCATCCAGAAGGGGACACTTTATCACTGGGATGCCTCCGCGCACCCAGCCCAGACGCAGAGCCCTCCCTGAGATTCCAGCTCCAACCCTGTCCCTTCCCATTTTCACCATCAGGGAAAGAAGTATGCTCTCCTTTTCAACTTTAAAGGACATCCAATCCACCTCTTCCCAGCTGACTGTTCAACGGCTAACTGCTCTCTGTGATGAAAAAGCCAAATTTATTTCTAGTCTGAATTTGTCTGGTTTCAGCCTCCAGCTATTGAATGATTTTATGCTTTTTCTCTTTTTCTTTTCTTTTTCTTTTTTTACAGAATTAATGAGGTGCCTACAACCAGGCTCCTTCCCATGCAGGTACGCAGAGATGGGGATAAAATCCCCTCCTAACCTCCTCTTGCATACACTAAATAGGCTGAGCTTTTTAATTCTTTTCACTGGAAGGTAGGTTTTCCAGATCTCCAATTATCCTGCACTTCCTCTCTGAACACTTTCTAATTTCCCAACATCTCTCTAAACTGTGGGCCCCGAAGCAGAAACAATGCTCAGCGGAGACCTCTCCGCTGCCCCCCAAAATGGCAACACCCCCCAGCCCCTGGTACCCAGAGCAGCTCTGCTCATCCATCACTCCCCAAGCTGCAGTGCTGGAAGCCCACATCCCAAAGCAGGCTGCCATGACGGCTGCTAAGTCCTTTTCAGTGTAACCGCGTCCCCAGACGCTGTTCCCCGTGTTGTAGCTGTGACCTACGTTTTTTTTTCCCCCAGCTGCGTGACCTTGCACGAGGATGTTTTCCAGTGAAGGTGCTTCAGGCGGAGCATCCCACCGGACCGGCATCCCGCCGACAGCACCAGCCCTGCTCCTTTCACCTATTGGTTCGTGTTTCCTTCCAAACCAAGCTCCATTGATGGTGCAGGTAGCTTTCTCCCCAGCTACATCACCTACACTGCCCAGCTCACTGCACGCCCTTGGCTGGTGCGAGGCAGAAGGTGGAGGCAACGAGAGGCCAGGAGACTCGGGGGGAGGTTGGCAAAAGTCAATATTGCCACCAAAGGTCCCAAGACCACCATGGCTCTGCAGAGACGGTGAACATCAGTTCATCATCATCAGAGCCCCGCTGCACCCTGCCAGAAAGGCGACCGCTGCAATTCCCCTGGGAAGTCTACCAGTGAAGCACATTGTCAGAAATGCTACACTGATTTTTACAGAATATTAATGTTTTCATCACAATATCCTCCAGGCAAGAGTAAAATGACTTGCAGAAGTCTCAGTATATCATGTCAGCACAGTTGCTACTTATCAACCCAATTTGTCAGCTCATCAAAAAAAATGATATCTGGTTTGTTTGACGAGAGCAATTTTCCATGTGGATTGGCATTAATTATCCTGTAATTCCTCCCTGATTGCCGCCTGTATCATTATTGTAGTGGGGATCGGTGTCAAGCTGGAGGCAGAGCAGCCGGCTGCTGCCCGGGCGAAGGCGTCGCAGGGATGCTCTATCATTGCTCACCACACCTCGGCCCAACCAGTGCCGCAGGGGTTAACGACCTCGTTGTCACTCTCGAGGTGGCAAAGTGACTGATGCATGGAAAGTGTCACACCCCTCCCTGCACAGCCCAGGTCCTGGCCAGGGGCAGTTGCTAAGAGACAAGACAGGGATGGAGGCCATAAAGAAGGATGGGGAAGAGGGAGGATATGCTTTGCTGGACCCCACTGAGGCCAGATCCTGCCCCGGGGAGCGGCGGGCTTGCAAAGGCTCCTGGCATCAACATGGGTCCCATGCTTCATGGAGCAACTCCTGGGCCACAAAACCATATACACGGCTGAAGGGGGACCGCAGGAGCCCAGCTAAGAGGGGCAGGCAGTGGGAGCTGGCAGCGCTGGACTCGTGCCATCGGCACTGCACGCATGAGCTCCCTGCGGGGCGGCTCCGAGTCCTGTCCAGCCATGTGCCTTCAATTCCCTGAGGCACAGAAGCGTGCCCCAGGTGCAGATGCAGCAATAGGCAGAGGGGCAGGCAGCCCTGGCAGCACACCAGCCGTGCCCCCAGCCCACCACAGCCAGCGCCCGGCACACACTGACCCTCCAGCTCGTCACCCACTTGGCTTCGCCCATCCCCGCAGCACCGGGGCACCTCCTGGCCTGACGAGTGGGCTCAGACCACGGTGGGGACCTTGCGCTACCTGGGCAAAGAGCTGGGTTTGTGCAACCACCCCTGCCAGGGATGGGGACCTGCCTGCCCCGCGAACCCCCCTCCTCAGGCAAGGGGCAGCCCTGGCCACGGACATGGGCTGGGGGTGGCCCCCGGAGAAGCCAATATTTGCTTTCTCTCCAGTTAACCCTGGGGCTGAGGAATGCGGGGTCACCACCTGCACGGCTCCCCAGAGAGGCGGTTATGTGTGGAGGGACATGGGGATGTCCCCTTTCGGCCATGCTATTTATTTTCTCAATATTTGTGGAAGGAAACAAGAGCCGAGGGGAATGTGGGGCCAAGGATGGGCCGGGAGGGCTGGCAGACAGAGAGTCAGCCGAGGGTCAGCGGGTGAGGCAGGCTGGCCAGCGCTTCCCAGCCGCCCCGTGCACCCTCCTGCCACCCTGCCCAGACCCTCCTCAGCCCCCACCTTCTGCTGCAGCCCTTCTGGATCGGGAGTGCTGCCGTGGGTCTCTTCTCCTCTGCCTTGCCTCATCCCCTGGGTTGGCCATCTGCTTGGATGAAGCTGGACACACCGGAGCAAACCGCTGCCTTCACAAAAAGCCATTGCAGGGTGAGTGGGCTCGTTCCCACTGGGAGCAGGGCTTTTCCAGCTTTCAATAGCAAAAGGTACCACTCAATGCTCGCTCCCATTAAACCTGAGAGGCTCTTCTGCAGCCTGCTCCCCTAAGAAGCTTAAATCCACCGCGAAACGATGAGCCGTCCTACAGCACAGGTGATATTCCCAGCAGCTGGCCAGCTCGCAGCTTATGTCCCGCTCCCGCCCTCAGTCATTAATAAAATTCAAAAGCAATGACCCTGCCCACGACCCTGCGGTCCCCACCAGTGACACCGCTCCCCAGCAGCCCTTCGCTCCTGCACGCTTCATCTCGCTTGGGACTGACGTGCTTCCAAGCTAGGCGCTGCCACCGGACAGGCTGCAAACATGCAGCCCTGGCACCATGTAGCAGGTCTGGAGGAGAAACCTGGCCATCAGTGGGAGGCACAGCCCTTGGAGAGCTGGGGAGGGCTGTCACCATGTCTCTAATCCCTACAGGTCTGGGAAATGCAGCTGGCAGGGCCACGCAGGCAATTGAGCTCCTGTCTCTGAAACTCAGTTTTCCATCTGTAAATAAGAAAAAATACGCTGATGTCTGCAGCGGCGGGGATGTCAGACTGAGCGAGCGCCCCAAGGTACCCTAGAGCCCAGGGGGAGGGCGTCAAAGACTAAATATTATCATTCCTCACATTGCAACCAAGACTGCTGAGCAGAAACTGCCGCTCCAGTGGTGCTGCCGTGGTGGGCTGTATTTGCAGTGTCAGCTAATGATGGAGCTGAGGCACCTCCAAAAGCTGGACTCGCATGCAGCGGTTGTCTCCAGCCCCGTGTCCCCAGAGCCCACAGTGGGGAGAGCGGAGCCTGCTGCATCCTGTGCTCCAGGACAGCCCGGGAAGGTGCCTCCTGCGGTGCATCTGCCTGCTCGCCCCGGGCACGGCCAGGCAGCACAGAGGCAGCCAGCACCCCAGGAGCCTCAGGGCACCCCAGTCCCATGGGCACATGCTCAGAGCAGCCGCCCTGCCACGGGAGAGCCAGGCAGCTGCCTGCCATAGCAGCCTGGCTCCCAGCCCCGAGCTCCTTGCCTGTGGCTGCTGGCTGGGGTTAGGGTTGCAGGGGTGTTTCCCAGTCCGGGATGCCCATCTGGAGCCCATTAGGCACCTTTAATCCCCCTCATCCATTCTGGTGCTGTCTCAGCTCCCCCCCACCAACACACACAAACGCTGCCATTCAAGCAGTTAATTTAAACAAATTCTGCCCAGCCGCCACGTTGAGAAGCGATGAAAAAGCCAAACGAAGCAGCTCAAAGCCAAGGGGGGAGTAAAAAAAAAAAAAAAGAAAAGAAAAGAAAAGAAAAGAAAAGAAAGAAAACCACTCAGCACGGCGGGGCTGATACCCAGAAAGACCAGCTGCATCCTCCCATCCCAGCCAGCCCCAGTCCTCCCCTCTCGCAGGCAATCAGATACCATGCAGGCTGTGTAATTGGATGGCAAAGGATAGAGAGAGACATCTTAAAGCTTGGGTCTAATCTCATTAACACCCGGCTGCGGGGATGCTGTGAAATCGTAGGATGCAGGAATGAGCAACACGCTGCGCCCGTGGGGAAGAGAACAAGTGAGCCGGAGCGGGACGGCAGCGCCGGGAGGTGGAAATGCCTCCGCTCGGACAGCAAGAGCTGGAAACGCCGCCAAGTCTCAGGAATGCAGCCAGCCCCCCTGCTTGCTCCTCACTTGCTTGCTCCGGTTTACCCCACAAGCACAGATCCCCCCCCGCTACACTGCCCCAACTTTGTCCCTATGATTAGTCATTAATAGCGCCAGCGGTAATTGCCGGGCAATAGCCTGGCTGTGCAATGGACAGGAGCTGCAACGGAGCATCCCTGAGGTGAAACCCTGATGCCAGGAACCTGCACCCTGACGCTACACTCTGTGCCATGCACACACCAGCATGGCACACACCGATTTTGCATTTCCACCATGCTTGCAGCAGACTGGCACGTACCCAGCAAAACACGCGGCTGCGCATTTTGCTGGGTACGTGCCGGCCTGCAGCAAGCGGGATCACCAGCCTCCAGGCAAACATCCCAAAAGGGTCCCATGATGGGGTCGACCCCCAACCTGCATCCCCAGGCTCCTGTTGCTGAGGCAACCCGCAAGCCTGCGTCGCGTAGCGACGGGACAACGGCAGCCCCTGGGAAAAGGCATCCCAGCCCAGGGGTAAAGGCGGGGGTGTGGGGGGGAATGAAGTGCCCACCCACCTGTGGGGCTTGGAGCTGGACAAAAGCCCCTTTGAGCACCATACGGGGATGGGAAGGCGGGGGGGGGGACGTGCAGGGCCAGGACTCCTAGGTCCCCTTCCCAGTTCTGCCATGGGAGGGGTCTGGGGATGGAGGACTTCCCAGCTCCAGGGTGAGAGGCACTTTTGGAGAGCTTTCCCAGTGCTTTCCACATTTAATACTCTGTCCGTGCAATGGGGCTAATGCCCCTCACTCCTCCACAGGATCCCAAAATTATCATTTCCCAAACACTCAAGAGGATGGTCGAGCTCTTCCCACCTGCACCTCCTGGAGAAACCTCTCTCCTCCAGCCCCAGGGCCTGGAAAAAGTCTGAGCGACTTTATATCTCTCCAAGCAGCTCTGCCCCAAACGCCATCCCCCATCAGAGGGGCGGCGAGGGCCAGATGGGGAGAAGGGGGGGTGAGGAAACCATTTTAAACCATCCCTGCCGTTTCCTGCCTCCCGGTTTACAGAAAACAAGACAGCGAGACATCTTTGGTTACCAACAGCTCCCTTGGGAGCAGTAAAAATTAATCCAGCTTTTCCTGTCCTGAAGGGAAATACAGACACAAATGGGGACCAAAGCCTCCGGGGACAAAAGGGGCTGCAAGAACCACGGAGTGGCCAGGGGAGCCAGCCAGTAAGACCCCCCTAATCCATATGCTGCTTAGCTCTGGCGGGGCAGTGGGGGTCTCAACCACAGATGTCTGCGTCTTGCTGGTTAAGTGAGGATAAGCCTGGGATGATAATTAATTTAACACAGATGAGAATCTGGGAAATGAATCCCCACCTCCCCAAACCCACCCCCAACCCACTGCCAGCCAGGTTTCTTTGCGCAGGCAGCTGCCCTGTGATTGTGCCCCGATGCTGATTGGCACGCACAGGGAAACGGGCTCTCCAAACCGGGATGCCCCCAGCCCATCCCTGTGGGCCAGGGACAGCTTCCCCTTGGCAATGCCTACAAGCCCTGCCACACCAGGAAACCCCCTGGGTGTGAGAAGGAGCATCTTCCCCACTCACATGTTTGGTCTTTACGACACTTTAGCATGGGGAAAATTACCCACCTGCTGCAGTGGGTACAGCATCCTGGTGCCCCACGCAGCCTGCTTAGGCAAGAAGCCGGTGCTGGTGCCCACCGAGCCAAGCTGCTGGTGTCGGGGCTGCAGGCTGCGTGGTCCAGCACCAATGCTGACGGCACCACGGACCCCTGAGGAGCAGCAAAGAAGGGACGCAGCACAGGCATCCTTGCAGGCAGCTGTCAGAAGCAGTGCTGGAAACTGCTGACCGCTTGTTTTCATGGCAGTCTCAGCAAGAGAGACAAGGGGGTCCAGCATCCACCCGTGGAAGAATTAACCAGAAAATGCAGATTAATTATCTGGCTCTGCACATTAACACATCTGTGGGATACACATGCAGGGGTACCAAGTTATAACTTACCCTAAAATCACCACATAAGACTTTTTTTCTTCCACATCCTGGAAGGCAAATTACCAAAAGCTACTTCTGCTCACGATTCTTTAAAATTATTTGAACCTTTCTACTGTCTGAGCTGTGAAAACAGGAGGAAGGAAATGCCTTTATTCTACTCCCAAAATGCATGGACAAAGGGATCAGCTCCTCCGAGTGCTCTTTTAACTCTTTCAGGGGACCAAAGGTGGCCAAGGGGTGAATGGGGCACAATCCAGGCAATGAGCTGCAAGGGGGGGGAGGGAATAAATAATTCCCCTGTGTTTTAATAGCTGTATAATTAGCACTGCTGCCCAGCATTAGGAAGACTTGATTCTTCCATCATTTTTCCCTGCAGGCTGCAAATTCTCTTTTGCCGGCGTGGTAGGGATCACCAGAGAGGTGGGCCGGGATGCTCCACACAGGGCGATGGCACATGGAGGGGGGCACTTTGCCAAAAGGGGCAGGGGGCTGGAAGCTGCACCTCGCTACAGACCCAGACCCCTCTGCTTTAATAACGTTAAGAAAGCCAAATCCAAGCTTGCACCCAAAGCAAGACCAAGGGTGTGCCCGGCAGAGTCAGCGGCTCAAGGAGGGAGCCCTGGGAGCGAGGCTCGACCCCACACATTGCCAGGGAAACCTTGGAAGAAGCTCAAGACCCAGAAAGCCAGAGCCGGCCGCAGGTCAGGAGCACAACGGGGTGTGTGGAGGGAGGGGGCAGATTATCTCCAGGCAGCCGGCTGGCAATGCCTGCTCCTGGCAGCCCCGGCTTGCCAGCGGGATAATGGCACAGAACAGAGCCAGGGGCCGGGGCACCCCCGTGCAGGGTCTGCACCATCACCCTGGTGGGAGGGGGCCCAGGCTGGTGGGAAGCAAAAGGGGAAGGTGCTTGGCAGCAGGTTGGGGCACGGCAGTGACCCTCACCCTGGCACTCCTGTGCCTCCGCAGACCCTAAGTCAGGTCCCAAAAAGATTATGGAAGCACTTGAATATAGAAAGGTCTTAAACAAGTGTTTAATTCGTGAGGCTTTGAGGCTTGGCTGTCCTCAGGATCCCCCAGGGAGTCTTCTTGGGGCCCCAAAAAAAAAGCTGAGGCCTGTGACATGTTAACGATGGAGGAAGAAGGGGGAGAGCAAGCAAGCAGCACAGCACCCAGCACAAAAAACCAGGGGTATCCTTACTGCGCCCATAAGGATGCTGTCACCATGGGGACAGCAGCACGAGGGCATGCCCTGCCAGGCATGGACCACAAACCC